>BGPT01001410.1:99429-114013 GCA_003297045.1 Symbiodinium sp. clade C Y103 | reverse complement strand
ATAGCCTTTTCCAAAACCCCGGTTTACACACTCATGCTTTGGTTTAAGTTCAAACCATGGTTTGCACAAAAATCATGTTCGGCGTAAAAGCCATGGTTTCCACAAGACGCCGTTTTATACAAAAACTGTGTTATACACAAAAACCATGTTCTTGCTAGGCCTGCGCAAGTGCTGTTTGCAGATTATAGAATAGCTCTTTCATGCTCTTTCCATGGTGGCCGGCGGAACACGCCGAAGGCGGTGAAATAGATAGGATGTTCATCCCCTCCTTTGTCAAAAAGCCTAGATGGGGTTGCAGGCTAATTAACTAGGACACAAGCTGAAATTGGGGCAGCTTTGAACTGGCATACAGTGGAGATATAACCCTTTCTTCTAGCTATTTAACATCTTTTCAGATCAATCAATTGCACTCCGTATCTCATCCTGGTGAAATGGTACAAGAATCCTTTCATTCGTACTAACACCCTGGAATAGATGGTTAGAATCAATGAGAATGATTCTTTAGGCAAATGAGATTTAAAACCACTTCACTTCCGGGACTGATACCAGATGCCCTCACACTCTCTTAAACATTGAAAACATGTTGTCTTTTCACAATCAAACCAGGATGACATGAGGCTTACTTACTGACATCGGATTATATTGAAACCATTAGAAACCATCAAAACAGTATGATATGTATGTATACGTGTATATATATATATATGTAATTAATTGAATATTAACTGATATTAATTGTATATACAGCATACATATTGATATACACCATACCCAGCTTCATCTCATCCTTCACTCGTTTGCTTCCCCCAGATATCATGCCCACCTCTTCGTGGTCATCGTCTCCGGTATCCTCCATGGAGCCATCGGAAAACGCACGAAACGCACGCCGTCACCACGATGCCGCGGTGTCACGATGACCGAATTGGGCTTCTGTCCTTTCTCTTTCTAAATGCCAGAAAAAAAACATACAGAACATGTCAGAAAATGATTAACACATCTAGATCGAAAGCTGTATAATGTATAGATAGAAAACTGATGAAAACTGTATAGATAGAATTAGAATGAATTATCTTAATCTTATCAATGAGTTCATCTGTCTATCTTTCTATCCATATCTATCTAGCTAGCTAGCTATCAGTCAATCTCTGCATCTATATATTTTACTTGATGTTACATGTTGAAGGAACGACCGATTCTATTCAAGTACAAATCACGTGACCGGATACCGCCACATACGGTAAGTTTCAGCGACTCATGCAAGATGTTGGAATCGGCATGGTTGGTTGCTGCAGTGGTGTGTCAGCCATGGCTGCTATGCACCCAGGGCCTAGGGAACTGGCTGTGCCATATTCACGATTGGTTGAATGTCATCAAGTGGGAAAGTCCGGGAAATATTCTCTCTATTTTAAGAATTGTTTTGTCCCTGTCCATTTGTAAGCAGTGTCATGCTGCCTCCAGCAAAGACATCACAAATTTCCATGGTTGGGGTTGATAGATTCTGTTCAAGTACCGTTCAGTACAATTTCCTGATCTTCCCCTGAGATCATTCTGCACTTTTTGATTCTTACCCACATCGAATTGGCTCAACGCTTGATCCGTGCAGTCGATAAGTCAGGCCATGGAAGAGCTATGGGGATGCCAATCATATCCAATCTATTTAACAATGTTTACATGTGTTTACCAGGGTCAAATGACCCAGAACATCCAACTACCATATCTATCCATATCTTCAGCCTTTGACAGTGTCTGGTTTGTCTCAATTAGCAGTTGGCAAAGGTTTGCACTCCTCAGTCCCAGCTGTGCTTCTACATAATCTTTTTGTCCTCCGCATACCTGTCAGGCTGCTAATGGTTTGCAAGCCCGAGGTCGCCTCAAATAGATACGTTGGTTGTCCCTGATCTGTTGGTCGCGTTGGTGGTCGCGTTGGTCGTCGCGTTGATTGTAGCGTTGGTCGTCGCGCTGGTGGTCGCTTTGGTCGTTGCATTGGTCGTCTCGTTCGTCTTGGAGACTGCTGTGGAATTCAGTGTGGCGTTCGTCAAGGACTTCTTTGTCGAGTTCACGGTCACGTTGGTGAAGGTCTTTGTAGAGTTCACGGAAGACTCTGCGACGCTCTTCTCTGTTGTAGAGTTCACGGAGGAGTTCGCTGTCGAGTTAGTGGTAGAGTTGGTCTGAACCTTGGCATATCATGGCTTTCTTCATGGCCACCCAACGGAGGTAATTACTGTGGTCTGGATCAGAACTTAGCTAATCTACTAGCCATATACTGTCATATACTGATTCTGTGACGGTAAAAATCGCTTGAATCCAGGAATTGCTTGAACGGAACATTCACAGAAACAATCAGAAACACAAGTTTTCTGATGGCGAAATTAAGGCGAGGTTCATCTAGATTTTTCTTCTAGAAACAAAACCAGTGACTCTAATCAACCGGGGAAACAATGGGCACAAAAGGCTATAGAAGGTAGCATCACCCCAACAGAACCTGCTGCACAATGGTGAAGTCAAATCGGCCACCTTTGGGATGATTCTCATCCCATCTATTGTGAAGCCGGACAGGGTTCGGTCGCTATCATTCACCTAGTATATAACCATCCAAATTGCCCTTTTTCAAGGGTACGTAAAGTTCAATTCCCACGTGTTGATGGTCCAATCCCCAGTTTTGCTGCTTAAATCTCCATTGTTGGATCCTTATATCATCTTATATCCCAGTTTCGATGATGCAAAAACAAGCTGTATCCACAGTTCTGCTGCTTCAGTGACCATTTTGGAAACTTGTTTGATGGTTATGTCCCCATTTGTTACATTTCTTTCTTGCTTGAACCCCACAAATGTGGTGCCCCTTCCACTTATAGGTTGGTTTATAACCCCAACGAACTATAGTCATATCATATTACGAATATGTTATACATATCCCCGGTACAGCCAAGTGATTCGAGGTTCACTGAGCTAACTATTCACTGGAAGGGAAAATCTTCACTGGAAACCAGGGCTTTTTCCCATGAAATAGAGGAGGGTTCCTGTAGAACACCCAGGCCCAGCGGCAAGGCTGGGAGGAATGCGACACTGCACCACAGCCATGCCATTGAACAAGGCGTCCTCGAAGGCGCAGTCGTCCACCTCGAAGGAACGGAAAGGACATCGAAGTCATTGGGATCAATGGATTGAAGGGAAAATCTACAGGAAAATCATGATTTTTCCCATGAAATATATAGGGTTTTCCTCTGAAATTTCCCTTAAACCAATCCAATGAGAGTTATGGATAATCATTTTTCCCCCCCTAGATGGGGGTTTCCATCAATAGGGGTACCCCAAGTTATGCATGGTTTATAATGGAAAAATCCTACTAAACTGGATAATTTGGGGGTATCTCCATTTTAGGAAGCCCCACTTTCTTCCTCTAAATTTTGAACGACCATGCTATTGACCATGCTATTGACCACGGGAAAATAATGACTAGTCAATGGATTTTGATTCGACCGGGTATAGGAGAAAATTAGGTTTTCTTGAGCCACTCGATTTTGGGGGTATGCGGTATACCCCATTTTTGGACCCAGCAGAAAAGCGTGCCCAGCTCTTCCAGGTGATACTCACCAGTCGATCCGAAAATATGTTTGGACCCAATGGACCCGAAAGGATCCCACGAATTCGTCAATACAGTAAGACGGATCAAGTTAGGCTTCTGTACCTTGAGCCTAGCACTGAGCTGGCTATTATGTAGTGGTTAAATCTGTAAGTTTGACATCTGATGGCTATCTCCCCAGTTATATGCTGTTATATGTATACATATTATACATGTACCCTCTGGTTATTTAACATAGCCATGGAAAATTGCTAATGTTTGATGATTTTCCCATTAAAACCTCCATTTATAGGGATTTTCCATGGCTATGTTAAATAACCAGAGGGTATATGTATACGGTAGCTCTTCACCACCTGGCTTGGTCCGATTCCACAGGTGCCAGAGTCCCGACCCTTCCCCGACCTGTTCCGTAATCTTGCTGTCAATGATCAGCTCTCCAAACTGGAGCCAAGTTACATCCCGAAGGGTCCAGATGGTTAATGTGGGCAACCCAATGGTTAAACAAACAACTCCCATTTGGCGATGGTTTATACCACCCATAAGAATTGCGATTCTAGGGATGGTTTATGTTTAATGATCAATTTTCATCTGGGGACATTTGATGGCTGTCATGGGATAGAAATGGCCAACTGGATATGATACATGTCTGAACCCAGGCCATTTGACTTTGGATGGCGATCGAACCGTTACGAAGTAAAGAACCCAAAGACGAGGAGATTCAGCAAGAATCGGGAAAGAATGGCTGAATGGCCATAACTTGGGCATTATACTATTATAATCTATTGTAATTACATATAATTACATCATTATACCATAGTCATCCATATTCAATGGATAGTTGATTAGCATTTTAATACCACTAGTCAACCATCAATTACCATAGGCATGCCCATTAATAATAACCCATCATCATCCCCAGTTTTTGATGGTTGACTCCAGGCCCCTCTGAGGCTCACCGGAGGCGCAGCGAGTTGGTCCGTGACATTTTGATTCGCCAGCACCGTCACAACCTGGGACCAGGTTGAGCGCAACGCGCAACAGCCCAGCTATGGTAGACCCTTTGGGAAAGGGAAAACTGGGGAGTTTCCGGAAGAGATATGGGATGAAAATGGAAGCTAACATAAGTTAACCGTTAACCATCAAGAAAGCTGTAAAATGCTCATTCCAGCAGCAAACATAGGAGTTTCGCCAGCATAAAGAGGGAGTTTAGGATAGTTTAAGCAAGAATGGACATCAAATGACACTGAAGATCTAGCCCTTGATGGTTGTAGCAAGCATGGATTCTCCGTTCAGCCACAGCCAATCTCAACATGACTGGTGAACCAAAGGGTCGGTTCAGTGCCGGGATTTCCTAGAATGTTGTGGAGTCTTGTGGCACGTCTCCAGCCGAGTGCAACATCCTCACTGAAAAAAAAACACATGTACCCTATGGTTATTTCACATGGCTATGGAAAATCGTACTCTTTGATGGTAAATATATACTGTAGGTAAATCATCCATAAATGGACCACTTTCCATGGCAAACGGTGGCGATTCCAGGCTCCTGGCCCTCTGTGCTACTGGTACGCTTTTGCCTGTGCTATACCTTCGTCACAGCAGATCGGCGCATTGATGGTGGAAAACGGGGATACCAATAAGTAAGTAGCCGTTTTGAAAGGGAAAATTATGAGAATTTAGGGTCCCCTATTTTCAGATGACAAACCCAAATTACATGTCAGAAATGGTCAGAATGAAGTGGATGGCCCATCAGCTGGGACACCAGAATATGTAGATGCAAATAGATCTGGATGCATACACACCCCACTTTTTCTAGTTCCTTGCATCATGGTGCACGTAGCACTGATATCGACATTGCTCCAATCTCCAATCAATAGTTTCAATCAAATATACATCTGCATCATAGCACGTTCTGCACTTACGGGTAACAAAATTAAAGCCCGGGCCCAGTTGACACTCTAAAACATACATACCCTCAGGTAATCAAACGTGGCAATGGAAAACCCTCTATAAATGGAGGTTTTAATGTGACATTTATCTATAAATGGTGGATTTTCCATTGCCACGTTTGCTTACCGGAGGGTATTATGCCGGTGAGTGCTCACACGCGAGCTCCGTTATCCCTTGGCTCTTTGTTCTCAACAAAGGCATCAATCGATAGGAGAATTCGACACAGCATGACACAGCGTACATAGGGATGGAACATGATCTCATGAAACTGCTAGTGGTTTGAATCCATCCCATTTCTGGTAAGTCATTGATGTTTGAAGCCACTCAGCAGTCAACCCTTGGCTCAAAACTTGGCCCCGCACTCCTCCGTGCAGGGATTCCTGACACTGATTTACAAGGTTACATGGGTCTCAATATTTGGGATATTATATAATATATATCGTCCGCATCTCCAAAGAAACCAACACTTCTTGCTAGAATTTGGGATTTCTTCGGGCCCCCGCGAAAAAACGCCAACAGATTTTTGCCATTCCTGTAGTCAGTTTTTTTCGGGGGTTGGTCTCGACCAATAGCAATTTCCAGAACATGGCGGACAGTTCTTCCTATCACATTGGAACGGACTTCTCGCTCGAACAGTACAGGGCCAAAACCACTCTCAATAATGATCAACCCCAAGATACATGACACTATCAACATCAGAATCACAATAAAAACATCAAGCGTTGCAGCGATAGGATCATCGTTGTGGGGGGCTCATGGCAACAAACATCCTCCCACCTCCACAAAAAAATGTTGGGAAGGTGTTGGCCACTATCAGCTGCTCTTTCTTCAAGCCACCCCTTGCCTCCCAGGCTTCATGTTCTTGCTGACATTCCCCAAGCCGGACACTGAAATAAACCTGAGACTTGTCCCGCTGGAAATGTTGGGGTGGAGATGAGGATCAAAACTGGATCCTGGCCTGTGGCTAGATGAGACCCACTGGCTGTTGGAGTTGCACCATTTTGGGGTTGTGATTTCGGCCCATACCCAACTGGCTTCCCCAAAAAAGAACCTCTTTTCAAGGACTGTTTCAGCCCAGTGACTCAATACGTTCCACGTCGTTTCCCACGGATTCGTCGTAGTCGGTCTGCACCTGGGGATTGGAATATGGGTCATGAGTCACGGCCTTGAGCACCAGAAAATATCGATGGCTGCATCCTCACATAAAGTAACCCAAAAAATTGCACTGTCCACTTTTTATCCCTGAGTTAAGCAGTGGAGATCATGGCACAACAATGCAATTTCTCTCAATTTCTTTAACGGCTTCACTAAAAGGAAAGCGCAGTTGTTTGAGTAAATTGCCAGTTGCACCATTCAACATACGCTGCATGAATACTAAAAAACACATGGCTGAACTGAACATACAAACCAGTTTGGCCATCTGGGGGGTCACTTATCCCAAGTCTAAGTAGGGATGGAAACCAATTACAGCAAAAACCATTCACTTTCCTCGCAACCCCGTGGACCATTCCACAAAAGCAGTTCTCGGCCAGAAAGCCAGTTGCCCCCTACAATCGCGAATAGCATGTGGTTACATGGTGACAAATATTCCATTATATAATACATAAGCACAGCTGCCCATTAAGGCTTTAGTATCCAGGCCGACTTTGTCTTCATTGATCGTAGCGCCTTGAAACGAGTTTTGTTGGGGTGATTTTCCAAAGTATACCGTCATTTAGGATGGGTCACAGTCCCAACAACTTCAGGTGTAAGACCAGCAATGGCTTATTTCTTGAGCCGCGGGGTCTTAAACATCTTTAACAACATTTTGATACTGATATATTTTGACCCATACCGGGGTCTGAGAATATGGGTTTGTCTCAAACATTGGGTACTCCCAAGTCCCATCACAAGTATATTGTAAAGCAACTCATGATTCAAATTCATTCGGATTTCAGCTCTACGATTTTCTATGGAATACATTCCAGGGTTTGAACTCTCAGTTTCCCCAATTGAAACAGCTTTCTGTGGTACTACACCCATGCCATGGCAAAGTCTGCACTGAGGTGTTGGCCACTGAGAAATTCAAGAAGCAGTGCCTGAGCATTCGCGAACAAAAAGACTGAAAGTTGGGAAGATTGGCCTGGGGTGGCAATTGCCAATCTGGACAAAGATGAAATCAAAAACTGAACAAAGGGAGAAAAACAAGAAGAAAACGAAAAACCAAAAAGAAGAAAAACGCACAAGATGAAGACGAAAAAGAAAAATAAGAACAGCAACAACAACAACAACAACAACGACGGCCACAACGACCACAACAGTCACAACCACAAGAAGAACAAGAAACAAAAGTCTCTTTGAATGTCAATTTTTGCACGCGGTACCTGCAGTCGAATTTTACTACATATGAAGCACTGTATGGCAGCTGTGTAGATTGCATATTTCTTTCAGGATGATCAATCTGATGGATTCAGGATGATTCAGGGCTGTCTAGACCGGTGCAGTACATACATTTCATTACATTTCAAGGCACAATCTGGGTGATTTGGGCCTGCCCGAAACTAGTGTGCCCCCGAATTCTCTCGTTGATCAATGTTGATCATCTATTTATTCTCATGTTTTTCTCTATATTATAAAACTGGCATGAAATGGCCATAACTTGGGGTTAGATCATGGTAGATCCACCATTTTTCGAGGGAACTTGTCTAGATGATTTGGAACTTTAGAGGCCTGGTCTCTGGTCTTGGGCATCCCCACGCCCCTGCGCGAAGAATCACAGGATCCACCTGCACCACTCCTCTGGCTGCACCTGAAATTGCAAAGGTCTTGTGACGCCAGGTCTCCAGAAGATGTTGGGTAGAAGTGGGTGATGTTCATGATGCCAAACCACGCTGTCTGATGCTTATCTTCATCCAGGAGCAAGGTGGAAGTGACAATCGGGAATCTCCATGCGAATGTCATGGCTGAAGCCCAAGCAACAACTGTGAGGTTCTCTGGCAGAGTTTTCCAAAAATATCCAAAAAACAAAGTCTGGAATGTTGACACGCCATCAGTTCATGTTTGACTGATAGGTCAAAGGTTACAGGGTTTGTTCCTCTGGGATAAGCGCTCCCAAATTGCCTCACAAATCTACCCAACCCTTTGCTGCTTAGAGGTTTCTTCGCTGAAAAATAAGCTGGTCATTTTGGATCATCATCCCAAATATGGCTGAACATCATTGTACTACTGTGTATAATATATATATATATATTATATTTATAGCATTATGTTATATTACATTATGGATGTTTGAAATCACAAACGAGTTTGTAGGTATATTATACATAACATAAAATGGAGCAGGCAACATCACACCAAAAATGACACCATTGCATATCCGACTGTCGCCAAATCTTTCGCCAAGGCACATCCAGGGGCACCTGGCTGCAATTCTTCGGCCAGAAAGATGTTCTCAGCTGCTGATCTCCCTAGTAAAAAGATTGAAAAACACATGAAAAACACTATGTTTCATGGAATTCTGTGGAGGCATCACTGGTTCTCAATGGTTCTCAGGTCACCTTTCCCCTGTCACGGGTGGCTTGTGACTAGTTGTGGGTTCCAAACGAGGCAGAAAGGCAGCACCGGATCGGGGTATGCATCAAGAAGGACATGTTGGGATCCAGCCTGCGACCCGTTGATTCACTGGCTTTCCCAAGAACATGCTACAGACCAGGTTTTCCAGATGTTTCCCACAAATATGCCAGAAAGCATCAGAAAACACATCCTGAGATTGGCGGTTCGAAGCCATCCGAAATCCAGAAAAAACTCTGAGACAATGGGAGGATCATCCTGAATTCAAACAGGAACAAACGTCACAGAGACAGGATCAAGTAGACTCTCGCACCACTTCAAGATGTTGTCTAAAGATCGACTTGGTACGAGTACTGTGACAACAAAGTTAAACAACAAAACATTCAGTTTGAACCTAAACTCTCAATCTGTGAATGAAAATCTGCAAAGGCACTCAATCTTTGAAACTGAACCGCATGAAGACAAAAAGAAAGGAAAAAGCTGCTGGTCAAGACATGTCAAGCCAACACATCTCATGACTCAGGCCGCCAAGTGCCTATCTTGCAGTATCCGCCCCATGTCTGAGGCATTCCTGGGCTTGGAGACTCATGGCTTGCAGTCTATCTGCGTAAGTATCAAAGTTGAACTGACCCATCGACCCAACCCATCGACCCACTCGATTTTGGGTTGTTCCCAGTCGGACCATTCTATGTTTGAGGCCATCGCGACTCGATCTACAGTGAAGCCGAAAACTCGTGAAACCGATTCAGCCGTTCAACCCTTCGTTGCAGCTGAGTTGCAGAAAATGCCACCAGACGCTGTTGGTCGATCTTGTCCCATAGCCCAAGGAGGCATATAGGTATCCAAAGGGCCCCAAGGGCTCACCGAAACCATTGAGGCCACCATATCCATTGGGCCCAAAGAGCCCATAGGGGCCGTAAGCGCCATAAGGTCCATAGGCTCCATTGGCTCCATAGGCTCCATTGGGGGTGCCATGAGGTCCATTGGGCCCATTGGCCCCCCAAAAATCAGGGCCAAAGGGGTTGTTCGGGCCATAGCCTGGGCCAGCTCCGAGGGAGTCGAAGGCACCGCTTCGGGCTGCTTCAACTGCACCACCGTATTGGGCCTTGTGCAAGATGCTGCGGTCTGTGAAAATGGAGATAGTGATCAACAAAATTGGAATGTTAACTAGGAAACAAATGAGAACTTAACCAACCAAACTTAACCAACCAAATGGCTAGGCGCTGAATGGCGCCGGTGAACATTTGATACTCAGCGGTCTGCACCTTTGAGGTCTGAAGTTTGGAGCCAAGCCCATATAGGTTGATGGCGATGCAAAGTGCACTTTCCCGTTTGGGCACAAGTCAAAATTTGGAAAACTATAGGGCAAATGGATACTTGTTGCTTCTAACCCACTAAAGCCACAAGAAAAATTGAGCTTGCAAACTATAGATGTTACAACTGTACATAGTATAGTGCCCCTGCTGTATACAGTGTATATTATATATATATAACGCATATCCAATCACGAGCGCCACGAAACTCGCCAGGCCCTGAGGTCCCAACATGTGGTGCTAACAGAAGGGGGGGCCTCATCTTGGGACGGGCCTCAGCGACCATAGTCTGGTGATTTCAATCCATCACTGGATTACTTGTTTGGATGATCATCCTGACTAGCAATGGAACATCGCGCAAACATGTTCGAAACATTTCGAAACCGGCAACCAGCCTTCAATGTCATGGCGAAATGAGAAGTAACATGAATCAATGAAACAGGGGTGAATGGTGAACGCCAGTCTCAGTTCAAACACCATCCATAGCTTTAAGAAAGTCCCATAATAGAATGTAATAGAAGCGAAGCCACGCAAATGACAATCTTGACATGCAACACTCTTTAGCCGTCAACTTCTGCACCTGAACAGTCCAGGAGACCTTCTCCAAGCTAAGTTTATCACCATGCAGGTGACCGTCGCCACAGCATTCAGCAAAAATCCCTGGTAGGGGCACCTCAAAGACCCAGGGCTGAAACGACGACAACCACGGTGGCTCCGAAACGACACAGCTGGGATGATGATTGACCCTTCAGGAACAGTTCGACCCGGATTCTTTTGCATTTTTTTGGAGGGAAGGAATCTTCCAACCCCCGACTCATGTGAGGGTCTACAGATGTCTACAGTATATTTACTGGGGAAGGTATGTATAGTCCTTTTATGCTTGGACATGCCCAATATTCTTGGTGATATGTCACAAAATCCCCTTGTTTGTTGGCTAGGTCTCCATGTTTGCTAGTTTGATCCCTATTTTTTGTGATGTCCAGATTGGTGTTTGTCGTTTCCCTCTGCCATTCCGTGAAGGTATGGGTCTGAATTTGGTGATACACCCAAAAAAAGATATGGGATAGTCCATCTATGCCTTTTTAGGTGGAACATGTTGACCAATACCCAAACATCAAACTCCTTTTGAAACAATGATGGAAGCTAAACTAGATGGAATTTCCTCAGATTCATACAGATTCTAGCTTAGCATGTCTGAAGCCAGAAATGCACCAACTGGCTGCTACCCTCCCAGCAGTTGTAGCGAGTCGCTCATCAACCAACCTCAAGGGCAACCGTCATAGGCCGCTCTTTGCAGGAAACTCGACAGGTATCAACCGACAATTTGATGATGGAATGTGAGTAACAATCTATCACAACTTGGAATCTTGCTGGGAATCCAGGAAGAATATGTGTATATAATATGTATATATATATATATATATACATGCATGAGGAACTTGGATGAAAATCCTTCAAACATGGTTTGTCCATGTTTGTCATTCCTTCTTTTTAGTTGAACACAGATGTTCCCGCAACAACCTCAGCACCAGGAAAAAAATGCTCGGAGTCTGCCTGTGATAGTGAGACACTCATCAGGAATGATCAGGATTGCATTCACACAGGATGCCAGCAAGTAAGAACCTTAAGGACCTTAAGTGGTTAAAAGTGGTAAGCTCTCATTTTGTCATTTTGAGTGATCTGATTGAGTGATGCTTGCATTCAAATCCAATAGCTTTCGCCAATCGGCTGTCCCCAGTTTCTTAGCTTGGAGGCGGCCGCGTTGTTGGAGAAAAAGGTAAGTTCTCATTTTGGATACCCTCCGGTAAACTAACATAGCTATTGAAAATGGACCATTTATAGTGGATTTTCCCATTAAAAATGGTGATTTTCCATAGTTATGTTATGTTAGCTTACCAGAGGGTATTCTACAAACTGTTCTGATTGTAAACAGCCTTTCGGTGGCAGACCCAACACCTCGCCATCATAAGGACCAAGGAGCTTGTTGATGGAGCCCTCAATGGACAAGGTGCCCGTCTCCCCTGCTGCCAGCACATGATCTACCTCAGGAGAGCGCCGAACTGCAAGAAACTTTGGAGAAGTTATAGCCATAGTACGCCAGGAATAGTCAATGGGGATAGAATAGGCAACGCAGGGACACCAGCAACAGCCCAAAATTATGTGGAAGTGATGTGCAAACATAATTGGTTAACATTTCCAGAATAAAATGCAAGAGGGCAACAGCATGCAGTGTTTCTGCAGGATATGTCACATGTCTGCATCTAAGCAGTTGGCATGTGTCAGGGGCTTCACGATCTCTGCAAGTAAATGAGCCAAGGACAAATTAAGGCAAACATGTGCAAACTATAAATATATATATATACATAATTATATATATAATATCTTCAAGAGAAGTCCCAAGTCAGTTTCTGACTTGACTTCAAACCATGAATCGAGACGATGTACAATCGATTCAACATCCACTTGAGGTCAGTTAATTTTTTTGGGTTTGTCCAGTTAGACCGTGGATACAATGACCATGTTTTAATGGTGAAACTGATTGTAAACTCCGACCAGTGGATTTGATTTTTCCCTAAATTCTCAGACAAGGAACGCTGAGGTCCTGCAAGCAGGGGATCAAGGGACGCCACGCGGAATCCTGAAGTGTTTCAGTGGCGGCTCGCAGGATCCACAAGGAAGGGAGGCATGTCCGGTTTAACAGAGTGATCTTCCTGATCAATTGAATGATTTCAGGGAAAATCTACAGGAAACTCGTGGTTTTTTCGCATGTTTCACTCTGAAATACACCTACGGTTTCCGTTTTTTTTTTCATCATTCACTTCCATCCAATTCTGGGATCCTGGTCGTTGGACTCTTCTACAGTGTACAATGGTAAACAGCAAGTGCTTTAAGAGCCGCGCATTGCAGCCCATGGCATTGGGAGTGCACTTGGCTGTGGCCTCGAAGGACGGATTTTCACAGGCCATATACAACTCTGGAAACCACCGGGTCTCTCTGCAGTATGTTGCAGCCATGAAAGGGGCGGACCATGTGCCCATTGACCTTCCAAATCTTGACAAACTCCTGGCGAGGCTTCAAGGCTTTCAAGCCGCCTGTTTTCAATGTGAAAGTGGGGATGTGAATACGACAAATTGCGGGGACAAAGCCTACAATAAGTTAAACCTGATGTAGCGATTATGGTGGGGGTATAAGTAGAACCAGGATGCACTGGTTGGTAGTTGAGCCACACATCCCAAGAATGTGAGAAAAAATGGGGATTCCACTCCAGTAAGAATGGAAAGGAACAACAGAACCAACACTACTGGTCATCTGCGGACCCCAAAATTTGAGCAAACCTGTTTTGAGAAGACCTCCCAAACTGGCATTATGCATTCTGCGTTCAATATAGACCTAATTATACATATGCATTTCTAAAGTGGAGTTAGGATTTGGATGACTTGATATGACTTAGGAAACTCCCACCGGAGTGGTGCTAGACTGCACACTACAATCATTTCACTGAACCCAACCCAACCACCACTTTGGCATGGCTGGCACGATCCATCTACTCTCTCCTGCCCCCACTGGTTGTCATAGTCTGTTGGATGAACGTGGATGTTCAGCCTGCCAAATGGATTCAACTGGCGGATGACATTCCATCACAACGCTTGGAGGTTGCGATTGAAATCTATTTGAATTATGATTCTATTTGTAGTCATTGTTGGTATGGGCAGGGGCAAAGAATTCGCACTGATTCCTGATTCCTACCACAGGGCCGCTGGGCACTACCGCACTTCCTAGCTGAAGAGAATACCACAATGGATACTGAATCACCTGAAAATCGAAACTGTGCAAAAGAATGCAACTTTCCTAGGCAGGTCCCCCCAAAAAATTACTTTCTTCGAGTGATCCCCACCATCAGACTTTCTTTGGCATATAGTGTGATACAGATTTTGACATAACTTTCTGGCAAAACTTTCTGGCAGGGAAGAGGAGGAGAGGACAACTCTGATGAAATCNTCCTCTTGGCATTCTATCTGACATTCTTTCTGGCATTCTATCTGGCATGTATTCTGACATTCTTTCTGATATTCTTTCTGGCATTCTATCTGGCATTCTTCGAAGGGCTGGATGATGTTTCTAGCTCGTTTGCGTTCTGTCTCAGATCAAGTGTCCTTCTCAGGGGTGTTCGGTGGATTTGTGGTTTGATGTGATT
>BGPT01001410.1:68133-99158 GCA_003297045.1 Symbiodinium sp. clade C Y103 | reverse complement strand
ACTAGGGTGCTTTGACCCACCATTACAGTTTGTGGGCCTGTAGAGGTGCCTACTGGCCAAAAGTAGCAAGTCTGTGCATTTTGCACTACCCCAAAAAAAACAGGGATGGCAGAGCATGAGAGCGCGACGCGCGACGCGGGGAAAGTAGCGTGCAACCTGCTTCCCAACGTGCTGTCTCAGGTTCAACGTACTNCGCGACGCGGGGAAAGTAGCGTGCAACCTGCTTCCCAACGTGCTGTCTCAGGTTCAACGTACTAGCTGGGACCAACGGTTTCGCTGGGAGCCCTCAACCTCCGAAAAAAAAAAGAAAAAAAACCAAAATCGCCGAGATGGATACGTACCACTGGGAAGGGCACCAGCTATGTTTTCGTGGTATTTACATAGAACGGTGTCAAGTGCTCTTCTCCGGAGCATGTATCCATCTCCGGGTTTTGGTTCCTTTTTTTCGATTTTTTTTCCGGTTGAGGTGCTTGGGAAGGAACACAACTTTGGGAAGGAACACAAACAGGGGGAAATCCACTGGGTAGGTTGCTCTTTAAAGATGAGTTCAAATGACTGTTTTTTGGGTCACTCCATGGGTCGGGCAGGCAATGCGCGATGNAGGACACATCACGACTCAGGGATCTGGCCCAGGAGTTAGATTCCCAAATGTCTTGGTTGTTGTCTTACGAAGTGTAGGACACAAAGGCACAGCTAGATTTGATTCTCGGATTCTCAGAACAAAAGACACTCTGAACATCTCAGAACAAAACAACATATATAGTGAACATACTTGCTGTAAAACTTGGATTTCATTCTCCAAGACTTAGATTTCATCCTCTAAAAGAACATTTTAAATGGACCCCAATAAATCCCAATTGATTGCTTTTACATGAGACTCTCATCATAGCAACCAGCTTTCAGAACCTTTCATCGCACAAGGGGGGAAGCAGTGTGGGAAAAAGACTGCTGTGCTGATTGTGTTGATTTCCCAAAATCCTATTGAGATGGGCACATGCCATTGAGAAGGTACGGGGATTTGCAAGCATTCCTTCGACAATTTCACCATAAATAGTTGGTATGTTTTACCCTTCCCAACTGGGTGGTTTATGGCATTCTTTTACCTACATTATATGGAAATTAACCCTTTTTTGGAGAATATCAACCACATATAATCCATATATTTAACCCATGTTTCAGGGGTATGTCTACTTGGGATACATGAAAATATTCCATTACTCCCAGATGCAGGCGCTATGATTCCTCAGTTCAGATTCCTCGCAGGCGCTGCGCGCCAGCGAGCTCGCCAAGTCCCTGGCCAAGGCCGTAGGTGCCTCGCGCGCGGCTCGGCGGTGATGTTTTTGCTGGGAAATGCAGGATTTACCCTCTGGTTATTTAACATAGCTATGGAAAACCACCATTTTTAATAGGTAAATCACCATAAATCATCTATAAATGAGCCATTTTCAATAGCTATGTTAAATTACCAGAGGGTATAGTTTTCTTTGAAGTGATTTAAATATGATTTTTCTGGACGTTTATGGATTTGTTTGACTTGTTTTTGCTGGACTTCTTAGCGAGTGTTATTGTTGTTTCTGGATGTTAATGGGTTTTTAATGGATTGTTCTCGATTGTTGTGGAGTGTGTATGGGTGCTGAATGGGATTTGACCATCAAGTATTTGGAAGTCATGGAGTTTAGCTATCAAAACTTGGGAATGGATGGGATATTTTATGGATTTTGTTGGGATATGATATAAGAGTGATGTTCGGCTGATTTAATTTGATTTCCTGGGTTTGAGATGTATCTACTGGGATGTTGTGGGACTTGATGATGATTTTATGGATGTTTATGGGATATATTGGCGATGTTATCGGTGATTTAATGGGATCGAATGGTATTTCATGGGACGAATAGGACATTCATGGTGATTCCATGGTGAATGTGGATTGTTATGGGATATGATCGTGATTTTATGCTGATATGCTAGTGCCAGTTGCACTACCCATTAGCTATCAATCTAGGGGGAAATTACATGGGATGCAACCATCAAATATAGGGATTCTGTTGGGTGATTGCTTATCAAACGTGTAGAGAAATTGTTGATAACTAGTAGTTGATGGGTTGATATAGGTGTTCTTGACCTACCTGATTTGTTGGGAAATAGGACATAACCTGTAATCAACGGGATACCTATTCACCAACAGTATGATGAGATGGGATAGGGGTCTTGTTCATGGTTCAGCTGAAAAAATGCAGGATTCCCCCAACAAAAGCTTTTGAATGGTCTTCAGGAAGGAAAAGCAGCTGCGACCAGAATCCGGCCAAAATGTGGGTCCCGGAATGAGAGGTTTGCCTAGAGCAAACTGGCGAATGTTGCCAACATAACTGCTGGGTTCACCCACATACAAAAAGGTTTTATCGAGGTTGATGTTTACCAAGATTGGCATTCACGTGGCCAAAGTTGGGATTAAGCCAAGCAAACATTTGGTGTTTAACAATGTTTAATGTCCAAAATCTGGAGTTGACAAGCAAAAAGCATGCCTCAGACACAATGTGACAATGGCGACTGAAAGCCCAAAATAGGCCTTGAAGAGTCTCTGCTTGCAGTGCTGCGGAAACACCTAATGGAAATTACAACCAGTCAAACTTGTGGTGGCAAACCTACTGTACCATTTTTTGCACCTGTGGTCGCTGGTATCCAAAATCGAGACAGGCACGGGAAACCAAGCGACCACCCAGTGCACGACATGCGGAGGTGGCAGATGTTAGCAACAACAATGAGAAGATTGCCATGTGCACAAGGAAACCACATTTATCACTAGGAGAGTCCATAGCTGCAGCAGCAACATCCACTCATAGGGATTCAACCTTCTTACCTTAAGCAACCATAACCTTACTTTTCACAGGTCGCGAACAGAAACCTCGACGTTCTTCTGATTTCCATGGAAAACCTAGGTTTCCTTCAATAACCTAACTTTCTGAGGATCTGGAATTCTATCATTGACATCATTGACATCATTGATCCTATATATATATGATAAAAAAAGTCGACAATCGTAAATTGCGATGATTCTACCAAATTTATAACTTTCAGAGAAATTGTTGGAAAAAAAGAACGGTTTTGGGTAAAAAACCCGTCATTCTAGTATGAAAACCCGTATTTCACCCGTAGAAAACCCGTCTTTGAATGATTAAAATCATGACCCCACTTTNACCCGTCATTCTAGTATGAAAACCCGTATTTCACCCGTAGAAAACCCGTCTTTGAATGATTAAAATCATGACCCCACTTTCCGTAACCCATCTTTAACCTGTGGAGAACCCATCTTTTACCCGTAGAAACCCGTAGAAAAAAGATGGGTTTTTCACCTCACGGGCTAAAAAAAAGTTGGGGAATGTTGGGGGTCAGTCGTGCGGCGCGATGGGATGTTTCATGGAAGATCACAACATCATTATGTTTCTCAATTTTGCAAAATCCGTGAAGTTGATGGATTTTTGAAAACCTCGGTTTTCGACAGAAACCTCGGCTTTTCAGTCATGACCTGCTTTTTCGTGGGTTTCGGAAGCTCCTGGTAGAGGTGACCAGTAAATGTGGTGGTTGGCGGTAAGGCCGAAACGTAGACCCTTCTTATTCGGTGCTTAGTTGAACTCCCATGGTTCAAGAACAGAGAAGATTCGATGCACAGACACATCTTCCATTTGGCTGGTTCCATCGGGCTAGTTTGGTCTTCCATGGTCCCTGGTTTAATGAAGGGGTTTTCACATTTTCATATACAGAGATATCTACGAATTTCAGGAAATCTGTCTCTGGGGTTCTGAAATTCAAACGTTTGGCATAACATAGCCATGGAAAATGGCTAATTTTGAATGATTTTCCCATTAAAACCTCCATTTATAGGGGATTTTCCATGGCTATGTTAAATAACCAGATGGTAATTTCGATTCAATCTCCCCAAGGGTCACTTCTTTCGGTTGCACCACAGCCATGCTCTGGATTTGAGGTGGCCATTTTGACGTGGTACAACGCACAGGTCACTTGACTTCCATGGATGTCATATTGGGATCTCGGACACTATTGGGAGAGTCGAGTTTTCGGTGGATCAATCGATAGTTGGTTTGAGGTTTGGATCTGGCAAAGCGACACCAAGGTGACCATCCGATAGAATATGAATCTACCCAGTTTGAGGTGTGGACGGTTTGAGCATGTTTGAGCAACTCGGATTTCATCGGATTTCATGGGATTTCACCAAGAGTGACACAAGCAACGAGGCTGACATATCTGGTCAATTCGGGGTCACCCAGAGTCTTGGCCCACCATCAGTTGAAATAAGATATGACTCATGGTAGATGCAGCTTGGCCCAGGTTCACATCTAAAACTGTGACTGAAATTCAAGCCCATGTTAAAACTCTGTTAATTGCTTTGAATTACTGGGGTATAATTTCTAAATTACATTGAATTACCTTTTTTTACGAGCGAACTAACCAACCAGAACTACTTGAACCGAGTGAACCACTTGCTAACTTGTAGGGATTCTTCATAGTTTCGTGGCTTATTGAGCACTGAACCTCAACAACCCTAGAACTCAATCCGTAGATTGACCACTTAATTGATAATCATGCTCAGACGTGGCAGGTTTCCCGGTTCCAACGTAGAACACATGCCGGGGCCGCGGTCAAAGGTCCAACAGTTGAACGAGAGCTTGGAAGGAACGGGCGTGGCTAGGCTGCGGATGTTGCTGGATGGAGTGTAGCCAAATGTGTTTGTATATGGTATATATGTTCTATGTACATAATAAATAAATATATGTTGCCATAGTATTTGTAAATATAATATAGATGGGTAAGTAGATGGATAGATAGTGCAGATCATGTAAATCTATATGATATCTATATGTTTTTATGCGCACATCATATTCTGTTTCCATTAGCCATATAACGACGCTTTGGGAATAGAGGTCAGTCATGTTGATGAATATGTGTCTATGTATATATATATATATACTGTTGGATGCATAAGTAAAAGACGGAGATACATAGGTAGGTAGATAGGTAGGTGGATGGATGGATAGCTAGATAGATGGAGACAGATAGGTAGGTAGATAGGTAGGTGGATGGATGGATAGCTAGATAGATGGAGACAGATAGACAGGTAGATAGAAAGGTCGGTAGATAGATGGATAGATAATGGAGATAATGCAGATAATGTAGATGACATGTTACCCTACATGTACTTAGATAGCATAGATGTTTCGCCTTTTGGGAATGGATGGGAAGCGACCGTACTGATGTGGCTGACAATTAGACGCAACAAACTCTTGGCAGTGAGCAAACCACCAAAAGTTGTCCTGTTTGGATAGTCATCATCCCCAACCTTGGCTAGATACTTTAGTACTTTAATCTTTTGCTATGAATGGGAATATCTACGTTCACCAGCTAAAAATCTATTTGTTTTGTAGAGTATCTAAGATTGGCAATGTCATACCCAGTTTTGCTTTCCAGTCGATTGAAGGTAAATCATAGCTACAAGGGGGGAAAATGATGATTCTACCGAAGTTTCCCCCCTTGGGATTAAGCCAGAGACCGGTGGACTGGTTTGGACCGATGGATTTGGCGAATTGATAGCCACCTCAGTCGCGACCTCTCCACAAAAAAGGTTGATAGATGTAAGCTGTCGTTGACCATGCCCTTTCAGGTCCTTGCATGGAATCCCATGTCCCTGATTTCAACACCCCAAGTGTATGGTGTCTGGGGGGTGTTTAACTGGGCCAGGGAGAATTATCACAACTCATCCAAATGCTTAGACAAAGGCCCCAGGCCAAGGGACTAACGTGACAACCCCTAGAGTCAACCATGCCACATTGACCCAATCCTACCATGTGCAAATTCATTCAAATACTCCGAAAAATGTGGCAAGCGGTGTGGTAGTTGCCACACCAATCACACCAATATGGTAACTATTACTTGAACAGTTGACCAGGTTCGTGAGGAGGCGGCTCATCGTTTCCGAAGGTTTATGATGGCTTGCGAAGTCATAAGGCTAAACCGTGTTGCAGGCCGTGATCCTTGCGCTGGCGTTGAGCCACCGAGATATTTACCCGTTATCAAGCGCATAACGTGCGGAGGCAAGATGACCCAGTGTCACAGCAACTTGCCGCACTGGCAAAGAGCGCAATGAGCAAAGGGGATGAAGTTGACCGAAGGCTGTGTGTGTTGTGCGCTTTGGCGCACAGTTGGTGGCACAATCTCCTTCGCCTTGTTGGTTGGCTGGTGCAGTGGTTGGACCTGCATGGAGCATACGAGCGTGGCTAATGCAATGCAGCTCATTTGCGAAAAAGGTATTGTACCCGTTTGCATTACCCTCTGGTAAACTAACATAGCTATGGAAAATCACCTTTTTTGATGGGAAAATCCACTATAAATTGCCATTTTTCATAGCTATGTTAGTTTACCAGAGGGTACCAAGTGCTTACTAGCTGGGGGATTATGATCTGACCTATGATATAGGGATCAGTGTGTGGATCTCATGGTGGCTCGATAGAGGGGTCAAAAAATCAGAGATTCAACCCACAAAGGAAGAACCAATACCCTCTAGTAAACTAACAGTTTGCTATTGAAAATGGGCATTTATAGATGATTTTCCCATCAAAAATGGTGATTTTCTATAGTTATGTTAGTTTACCAGAGGGTAACCAGCGATGGGCAAAACCCTGGAGCATACCCACGCAATTCCGCGCAAACGCCATTTATCCATGGAGAATCAACTTCCTCAGTCTCCTGTGAAAGGTTTCGTTTGAAATCTTGACATCATAGCCATAGTTTATTATCCCTCAAGGAGTAGCCTCTCATTTGTCACCAAGAAGTACAGGGTTCCCCGATTCACCCAGAGCATCCATGGGTTCCACCAGGTGTATGTTGGCGGCGTCGTCAGCTCCCAAGGCAATGATCCTTGGTAAAACAAAAAATCACTTGAAGGCTGCAAGGTGGGCCCCCCCAGTTATAAGTTGGTTTATAAACCCCTTTAACTATAGTTATATCTACTATAAACCATACTATTCCATAGTTATTGGAGTTATGTTCACCAACTTAGCTAACTATGGGGCACCACCTTGTGGGGCAAGCTCAGTGTTTGGGAAATGGAGGATCCCCAAAATCATGGCAAGCTCAATGTTGAAATGCTCATCCATGACTGGATGATTTGGGGTAGCCTCAGTCTCGCGGAAATCTCCAGATCAACCGTCCAAGTCGCCGCGGGCACCACCCCAGTCATGTTTGTTGGTTTATAAGCCCTTTGAAAAACCATAGATACATCATGAGAACCCTGGTTATGATCCTGGGACTTATATCCAATATGATCCCGTATTATATCCAATATCTTATTTCCAACCATGATATTCCGGAATCATAACCCGAACTTGTGGTGCATACTTACTCCGTATTATAGATAATATCCACAAGGTTTCTTTGATAGTTCCCATTATATCCACGGGTTTTCCATGTTTTTCCCATATATCACCATTTGACCATTATGAATCCCCATAAAAGCACCAGCATGCCCCTCTCCATGCGGGTGAAATCAGCATTTTTGCTGCTCAAATCACCATGTGTTGTAGCGGACGATCCACATGTTTCTACGTGTTTGGTAGGTAAGTCACCATTTATCTAAGATTATCCATGATTAAGTTGGCTCCCTAGCGCCCTCTATGACAAGACGCACTGGAACTACGTCAGCGAGATCCCGTGAAAAAGCTCGGCAGACTCTTTTTGGGAGGAAGAATCGACTACAATCAGCTTTGCGCGGCCCGGAAGACCCTGGTGAACTGCGAATCAGCTCAGAAGGGCGCCCCTGTGCAACTTCAACTTAGGGAACACCCCTAGACTAGGCCGCTTCTGAAAAGCTGATCCTCCAACTGAGCTGAACAAGGCGCGGAAGATCGCATGTCGCTTGCCCCATGTGAAGCTCCTGCCCTACAACCCCAACTACAAGGGAGGATCACCTGAGACATATTGTATAACTGTATCTCATACTGTTCCATATTTATATCCAATTTATTCTGTCCATTCAAACATGATATTCTCATCATATCCCTAATTGTTAACCAACAAAGTCACTCAGGGCATTCTTTCCCCGTAAAATTCCATAAAATCCCATTAAGCCATCATAAAGCAACAAAAAAGAAACATGGTTTCATGGGATTTTCCAGGGATTATCATTGTTTCATAGGATTTTCATGGGATCCTATAGTACATTCAATATAGGATTTCCACTAAACCATGATATTCCTGTCAATATCCCCAATATGTCACCAACAAAATCCCCAACCTTGGCTAGATACTTTAGTACTTTAATCTTTTCCTATGAATGGGAATATCTACGTTCACCAGCTAAAAATCTAATTTTTTGTATCCAGATTGGCAATGAAGAAAATCACCATGGTTTTCCCCAAGGAATGGGACTACGTGATCCTCAGCACGGTGCGCAGCACCCCTGGTGGCCTGGGCGCTTTGGAGGATGAGCATTTGCTGGATGTGGCGCTGACGCGCGCCAAGTACGGTGACGTGGCTGGGGGAACAAGGGAAAAAGTGGGAAAAACCATGGGGAATCTACTGGGAATGTCGTGCTTTAATGGGGATTTTCATGGTTTTATAGTGATTTGTGGTGGTTTAATGGTGATTTTTTGCGGCTTAATGGTGATTTTGGGTGCTTCAATGGTGGTTGATAAAGAATTCAAGCCAGAAGAAAAAGGATTTAAGATTATTTAAGCCAGAAAAATGAGAAAGATCCTGGGGATAACCGACAAAGCTGGTGATTTCAGGTAGAAAAAATAGAGATGAGACTGGTTTCATGGGATATAACCAATAGTTGGGAATATGATGGTGATATACTGGTGATATACTTAGATGATAGTGGTGGGGATTAGGTTGGTCTAATGTTGGTTAATAAGGGGGTATGAAACCATCCATTTGAGGATAGGTGTGGGAAAATATGAGATATAACGCCAACAATATCATTTTGAAAGCGTCTAAAAATCGGGGATTAGTTTTAGCCCCAATTTATGTTTTGGTCCAGGGCTGCCAGATTGGATGTCTTCTCTCAAGGATTCTAATGAACTTGAGATGATTCTTGAAGTGGGTAGATGTCTTGCAGCTGGGTTCTGACCCCTTTGAAACTAAGATACCCTCCGGTGTGTCATCAAACATTGCAATTGGAAATCCAGTATTCATGGAGGTTTTAGTGTGAAAATTGTCTATAAATGGTGGATTTCTCATTGCCACGTTTCAGTACCAGAGCGTAGTTTGTGGCATAAACTCCAGGTTACAAAATCAGAACCATGATCACTTCAGGCATGGATCATCGCAAAAAACCAGTTCATTGGTTGAAGTATGCTGCAGTGAATCCCCATTCTTCTTTCGAGAAGTCATCATTTGTGCCAGTTCCTGTCCCTATTGTTTGTGGCAAAATATGACAAACTCTCATTTTGGATGGTTACCCTCCGGTAAACTAACATAGCTATGGGAAATCACCATTTTTAATGGGAAAATCCACTATTTCTATGGCCATTTTCAATAGCTATGTTAGTTTACTAGAGGGTATAGATTATTGTAGACCTATAGACTGATGGTTAGATTGATAAACTGGTTGATAGCTAAGGAAACCATGGCCCATGTCGAGTTGATTGACCTATTCAAATCGTGATTTTCCAGTTCGCAAACTGTTAGTTCACCAGAGGGTATATCCCCATTCAGTGGATTCAAATTCTATGAAATCCCAATCATCGTTGATTCACCCATATTTACCTATTAAAAGAGTTTTGTCAAGAGTTGACGTTCATGGATAGGATCTATATTCACCTATGATTCACCTATATTTACCTATGATTTATCGATGATTGTCATCCCAACCACGGTTTGTTGCTGCCTCCCATGGGATCGTTGGCAGGTCTGTGTGTCCTGGGCACACCCGAGACCTTGCGCCGGATCAACGCATGGGCCTGCCACCTGGCAACCCCCCCAAAAAAAAGGTGCGGAAAAGGGAGAATTGATGGGATTTCTAAGGCCAAAGACTATTACGTGACTATTTTTTTGGGTATATTTCTAGGGAATCAACGGTGAGTTTTCATGGGATTTTAAGGCTTTTTGATGGGTGACTGGTGATATGCCACCGGTAATTTGGTACATGGCAGTGGATGGAAGAAATCCTGCACCAGTTGAGGGATGTGGTTTATCCAATTTATATAGGGCTTCAACCATCCTTGGTGGTGCAGGATTTCTTCCATCCACAGTAATAGGGGCATGGCTTGCGAACTTCTATCTTTTTTGGGGCCGCGGTGCCACGGTGAAATCTCCAAATCTGGGATGGTATCCGTCAGTTGATGAAATCCAAGCTACCGTCCTTTCTGGAAGTCCACTTGCCATAGCCTGTTTACAAGAGGGCACCTGATCCCCCATGAAAGATAGAGGATTCAACTGGCAAAGATGGTGGACATCAGCAAAACTCCGTGGAGTTTGCCATGGACCCAACAAAGGAAGACTGGTTTGAAGTGCTTTGAGTTTCTCCCCTGTGACTTGAATATTCAATGATGCCGGCCCAAACCTTCATGATATTGTGTTGTCTTTGGGTCGCTAAACCGAATATGCATCCCAGTTGGTAAGTGGTGCCTATGTCATACCATCCAAGTTCAAAAATCAACCTATTTGTACAAGAGATACAGGAGCGTACCACTTACTCCTCCATTTTCAATCAAACAAGCACGCCAACATGTGTGTTCATATTATACAAATGAAGTAATTAGATGTAATTAGTGAGTTCTCATTTACATATTTGTGTGCAAGATCTCCTGAGTTATGCCACTGTAGCTGCTCATCCATTGCGAAGCTCGCGGCGCTACGAGGTTTTTTGGACCATTGCGAAGCCAAAAACCTGGTTACTGGGCTTCAAGATGCCAGCTGAGCCATGGTGTAAATCAATGGATTGGTTAATGGAAAATTTTACAGGAAACCATGGATTTTCCCATTAAATATAGGAGTTTCCTGTAAATTTTCCCATTAACCAATTCAGTGATTAACATAGCTGAGTTCATTGGTTATGATACGGGATTTTCATGGGAGTTGACCCTCCGGTGATCAACCGCGGCAATGGAAAATCATCTATATTAAATGGGGATGTTCAATTGCCACGTTTGAGTACAGGAGAGTAAGCGTCACTTACAGGTTTTGTTGTTTTTGTCGGAGGTTTTAACTATCAGACCTGAGAGAAATGATTTATGAATGATGGTTGCTTGATTATGAAATGGGGGGGTGATAATCAAAATGCTGCCTTTCATATTCAAACACCTGGGGACGTAATTAATGAACAAATGATGGTTGATTGGTTGTGAAATGGCCGCTATCAACCTACTACCTGGTTGTTTGAGGATTATTATGATCCATAATGGAAATATATGTAGGAACGAAATCTAACCAACTAGTATTTCATGATTTCTGGTAGCACAGGAACCGCGCTTTGGCCATGGCATTGAACCATCAGAATCATCACTAGCCACGGGGGATTGCCCATGGACCCACCAATTTGGTCGGGCCAAAAAAATTCAGTCCATGTCCATTAGCTGTGGGAGGTACTTGGGGTTCACTTCTTGTTTCAAATAGTTTGTAGTACTTGGTACTGAAGCCTTTCAAGGGACTGATGTTTCTTTTTGGGGTTCACTTTTGGGTTTTATCAAATGACCAACCACATCTAAAGCCCGTCGCACTAGGCTACATGGCATGGAAATGTCTGAAACGCTAAGTGGGGTAGATCCCCCAAAAGATATCCCAGCTATAACAAACAGGTAACCATCTTTCAGAAAATGGCAAGGTTCATACTGAAACCCTAGTTGTTTAACCAAGACAACTTCAGGAGTTCACAGGTAAAAGCGGAGCTTAAACCATCAAAAAATGGTGCAAAAAGCCTCGGTGAAGGGTGGCGGCTGGTCCCCTAAGGTTGGCCAGGTAGAAGTGGTTCGTTGACCCAGCTGCCAATTCATGTCTGGTATGTTGACCCCAACTATCACCCATTTGTTTCCCAGATAAATGTAGCAGTGATCCCGCGATTTCTCGGACTCACAGAATCCCATCCCCAGGTGATTCATTCTCAGCCCATAGTTCTCTAGCCCCGAGCCCGCGGCGTGCCTTGGCGGTAAAACTGGACACTGGATAGATCAACTGCATGGCTCAATGCCAGACCATCCTGCTGGCGCACGAACTTCGGTATCGACCTTTGGGGTTTGCAATTCAGTGCCAGATTTGAATCGTTTAAGCTGGAGTTTGAGGCCATAAAGAAATACCAGGGCCTGGAGTTGCTGACACTATGTCAACTCCACAATCAAACAGCGCCAAATAGGGTAAGACATGATGGTAATCCTAAGGGTTTGTAGAAGAATTTTGACATCACCCCATGGTATAGTCCTCCTCATTTCATGCCGATGCTAAGGGTCGAGAGACAGCTCTGCCCACGTGGTGATGCGTGGTGACGCGAAACATGCTGGATAATGCACCGCACGTGGCAGGAAGTCGGAAATTCCACAGGGAGAAGCTGACGGTATGATTGATATACCAATTACCAGGGAGTGTTTGCTTCTTTTAGGGATTGCTAACATCATATTGGATTATGTTTTTAATGATCATAATGATGGGGGATGACAACATATGACAGACAGCACTATTGTCAAGTCATTCGGTATGACGGATGTGTTGACTCACGGAGATTTGCAACAATCACAAGAAGAAATCACCTGTCGATCACCACAAGAGATGTGTTTTTTTTCCAACCTCAACTGCCGTCTGTATGTGCCATGCTTGGATAGTCATCCCGGGAATCTTACGGAGGAGATGGAGGACATGTCAACCAGGATTGTTGTGATATGTTGTGCTTCTCTTCGTGAATCATCCCAGTTGATCCCATTTGTTGGTGAACAAACGTGATTCGTCTTTGCGAGCCATTATCATTTCCAGATGCTGCATCTATTATGATTCTACATTTGGTTGCTGGATACTTCACCATTCTCATTGGGTCTCTCCCCATCTTTCGTTCGATTCCTGGGTGATACCCCCCAAGGATCGTCCTTTGCGGCCAAGACGGCCGCGCAACGGACGGCGTCAATTTTCGGCGGCGGTTTCAGCTGCCACAACGCTGCCCAGAAAAAGAATCCAGTAATAAACCATACTGTATGAGGGGTTCCATAGATGGGAGATCCCCAATATTACAATGGATGATTTGGGGGTACCCCCAGTTTAGGAAACCCCCATAAAACTGGACTTGTTCTTAGGAATTCTTAGGAGCTATTTCCCAATTCACCATGTGGGTTTGTTCTTCAAGGTCATATCGAAATCTTCAGAGCTATCTTGCAAAAAAACTTTAGGAGTGCATTGGTGAGGGCTGATGAGGTAACCCCGGCAAAAGCACACAACCAATTGCTGGTTTGACTTTGGATCTACCCTCGCTTGAGATGATGTAAAAATTGACCACATGGTGGCTTACTGGCATTCCTCTGGTATCTGGGGATACCAATTAAGGTCTAATGAGGTTTTAACCAACCAGAAATGGGCAGGCGTAGGTCATTGCCAGGTTAGATTGCCTCTACTTCTCGTACGGACACAATGCGGCGTTTGTTTTTGTCCAGGGACATCCATTTGGATACGGATCAAAATTGGGTACCACAAAAACATGGGTTTTCTTTGGCACCGCCACTCGACTTTCCCGCCTGGTGATGTGACCCAAAACCAAATAATCTCCCCCATCGTTGGTCGCTTAGGCCCAATTTATGAACGATTTAAACCCCATGAAAACTATAGCTATATCTACCATAAAGCATACTGAAAATCGGGTTTATAGTTGATAAGTGTTTATAAAGTTGAAACAACCTTAGATCTTAGCTCAAAACCCCCATGAACTATGATCGAAATATATCGAAATATATGGCGTATTTCCACCACTAAACAGCCAGGCGGCTGAAAGCGAAGATGGCTTCCTGGGATGAGTTGGCGTGGTCGAGGTTGGGGTACGTGAAGACGTTGATCTTTTGGAACGGTGATATACCCTCTGGTAAACCAACATAGCTATTGAAAATGGTCATAGATATCATAGAAATAGTTGATTTACTCATTATGAATGGTGATGTTCCATAGTTATGTTAGTTTACCAGAGGGTACCCTCTGGTTCAATAGGTAAATCAAATCATCATGTTTCTCTTCTATTTTTACATAGCCGTTTTCCACAACTATCTTCAATGACCAGAAGGTAGTAATCCAACCAGGATTTGTATTTGCAGGGTATCTATGATTTGGCACAAATTTGCTGTACAATTTGTACAATGTTACTAGATCAGTTATATAATGTTATATATATATATATATGAACATATA
Organism: Symbiodinium sp. clade C Y103; assembly: GCA_003297045.1. NCBI lineage: Eukaryota > Dinophyceae > Suessiales > Symbiodiniaceae > Cladocopium > Cladocopium sp. clade C. Next base: position 84,779 of record BGPT01001410.1, on the reverse strand, counting down.
TAATCATATATAATTATATATAATTATATATATAATCATACATATATATAATTATATATAATTATATCTGTGTGTGTGTTTGGGATATCCCGGGAATGCAATGGGTGTACCAGGTCAACCAGAATACGAGTCAAATATGAAATATGGGATGGGATATCTAGCCAACAATATGATTTATAAGGTTTGGTTGGAAATATGACAAATTTATGCCCCCAAATCCATCCAGGTTTCATGGAAAAAGCATTGTCCTGCCCCTTGAAACAGTCAATTTGGTATACCCTCTGGTGATTTAACATAGCTATTGAAAATGGCCATGTATAGTTGATTTTCCCACAAAAAAAAGTAAAATATGATTTTCCATAGTTACGTTAGTTTACCAGAGGGTACCCAATTTTTGGACAAAGCCATTTTGTTACGCTGCGACTGAAGCGGAGCGTCCAAAATATCCTCGAGTCCTCGTGTGTGCTGGTCCATTTGACGAACTACACAACTTCACAATGGAAACCGTACAATTTTTGCCTTACTCGCTGGCAATCAAACACGGCAATTGGAAACATTTCTAGGGGATTGTCCAGTGTTTGATTCCCGAATGGTAATTCGGTCAAGAATACCTTGGTGCCATGCACACCATCAAAATAGCTGGTAGTTGCGGATGCTCATCCCGGCAATATCTAAAAAAGTTTCTCCGGCCATTTTCCCCAAAATGGAGATGTCTCATGGACCCCTATCTTTCCTCTTTGGAGGATTCATCCCACGTTCCGTTTTGTGGTTCATAACCTTGGTTCAGTAGTCCCAGAGGCGAATTCCATTTATATACCATTCCCACTAAATCCTCTGTTGAATAGATTTGCTTAGATCATTTGTCATTGAACAAGTCTTACACTGCAAGACATTTACAAACACATAGATAAATAGATGAAGAATTCCATGAATGAAAAAAACAAAATACATAAGCGCTCGACAAATCACAGATATCTTCCTGTCAACAAACCAAAAGATGTGGTTTCCCCCACGGTGAATGTGGATCATTTTCCTACTTGGGGGTGCATCCCACTTAGTAAATGGGTGTAAATGGGTCAAAAAGACCCAGTTGCATGTGGAATATCCTCACTTATGCATGGGATTATTTGGGTTATATATATATATATATACACATGGGCGCTTCCTAAAATGGGGGTAGCCATAAATCATCCATTTGAAGAGGGTTTTGAACCATCCATTTGGGGGGTACTCCCATTTATGGAAACCCCCATGGATGATCAAACCACGGATCCGATTCGTGGGATGCACATCCCCCAGCTCCACAGGTGCTGGGAGCGCGGCGACGCGACCTCTGCCGTGTCGGCAAGTGACGCTAAAAACGGCAACGGCGCCAGCTGAGTCAATGAGTTGGCGATTTTTTCCCAAGAATCCAATAGAAAATCCATTCTGAACTGAGGAATCTATAGGAACACGTGTTTTTTTTGGATGGGTCCTGGAGCAAATCCACGCAGGGATTTGAGCTATGATACTAATTGGTGGTTTCAACTATATGATTTCAGCTATGATTTCAGTTGGTTTCAACTAGTTGGTGGTTTCAATGATATTTGGGAGAATGATTGGCAAAATTGACGGGCACATTTTTCAGGGATAAGGTGAACTATCTTCAAACATGAATCCCATCCCCCAATATTAAACACTCCTAGTCTATGGTCCCAAACCAAATATGTGTAAATACTGTAAATCCACTATTAAACCATGGTTTCTGGGATCTGGGGAGTGTTTAGTTTTGGGGGATGTGATTATTTTCAAGCATATGATATGTGGGAGTATGTGGAAAATTGACTACTATTCTTCAGATAGGTTAACACCACCAGGAAACCATGTTTCTGGGGTTGTGTTTTGAGATCTTTCAGGATAGCTTCGAATAGTTTCAGTGACATTTTCGTAGTTGGTGATATTTTGGGGAGTTCAACATCACGTTTCTATCAGTTGAGCCCTGTTAGGGATATTTCATGATATTTCCTGACATTGCCTCGTTTCGTGGGGTTAAACATCACATTCTTCCTGCCGAGTACTAGCAAGCAGAAAGATGAAGTGTCTATGGAGATGTACCTCAAGAGATTGGTGAAATGCTTGGAATTGCCGAGTCGATGATGCCGAACATTTTCCCAGTGGAAAAACCATTCTGACTGAGGAATCTATAGCGAATGTGATTCATTCTTTTTGAGTTCAGCAACTCCAAGCCAATCAGTAGGAAAAAAATGGGCACCTAGGGTAAGCCGTGGTTAGAAATCACTGAAATCAATACACTGAGACGCACATGGGGATCCGTAGGTTTCCAACAACATGGCAATAAAATGCAATAGAATCCATGGAAATCCATAGGAAATCCCTGGAAATCCCCAAGTTTCATGCGATAGTCAGCTACTTTCAGGGTGGAGCCAAGAACCGCCAGGTTTAGTTTGGACTTCATAGCTATGGAAACCAGGGCTCATTTGTGGATGATTCACCTCTTCAACATGGTGATTTCTTTTCGTAGCTAGGCTATGGAAATCAGAAGGTATTTACACATGATGAATGGTATCGTCTTCTTGGGGATGACACAATGTGAGGAACTTGGCCAGACAACATAGTTATTGATTGGCGCTATAGTCATACTATAATGTGAATCTGAGATTTGGAGCCATCAGTGACTACCCATTTGTGACCTCAAGAGCTGGTTCTGTTAATAAATGCTAGGCTGGATGGTTCTTTGGCACTTGAAAGGTGAATGATTTCGAACCGATCCAAAGCTTGTATATTTACCCTCCAGTAAACTAACATAACTATGGAAAATCACCATTTTTAATGGGAAAATCCACTATTTAATGGCCATTTTCAGTAGCAAACTGTTAGTTTACCAGAGGGTAAATGTCAATTTCTCGCTCATTCATAGCAACGGTCAGTGTCCCAGCTTTGATAGACTTGCAACCAGTTTTGACCATCGCAGCTGTCAGTTTTGAGCTCCATGAAGCAGTGCCATGGCACCGGGAGACATGGCAACCAACGGAATCAACAAAAGTGGGAATAGACGGGGATGACAAAAGGAATGATAATCAAAGCACCAAAAATAGGGATTAGACCATGGGCAGAGAATGCAAAAATCTATGCAGAGCACTGCCTATTTGCGGTAGGTGAGAAAGGCTTGATTTTTTCCACTTCGAGGATGCTTTCCATGACCAACAAAACAATGCTGAGCTAAGATGAGCTATCTTGTAGAAAATGATTCCAATATATGCCTGAAAACGATCTGAAGTGACCTCCAGAAGCAAACTGCGAAATACCTTGGCAGAATCACACGTTGACATGGCCCACACCTCAAACGCACCAAATGTGCAGTCCTACATGATGAGAAATGGGTTCAAGAATATGGGATGCCCCAAATAAACGCAATCTTGTTGTGGAAAGGAATGCCAAGCAAGGAGATTTCGGGGATTCCCATTTCAGGTACCAAACCGAAGTGATCAGAAATGTTCCTGGGCACAGAGTTTCATAGCCACGCTGTGGAGTTCAACTCCCCAACTGGGAGGATGCTTTGCCCCAAGAATCTCACACCCTCACACCATCAGTTGTACATGAAGCCTTGACCCCTCGAACATGATCAAACCCTACGAAAAGAAAGAACCAACGCTTGTTTAAGTGGGAGTTCGTGGGTAGTTTATCCCCATCCCACCATTTAAGGCAGTCCAATTGATGCGTCAAAAACACTTCATCTTTGAGCCATGAAGCCTTTGATGGACTTCATGAAGACGGTGAAATGGCAAGAAGCTCAGGTGAGTGGGGCCCCAGGGGGTCCTTTCGCTTCACAAGTGATATGTACGAAGTGCTTTAACCCATTTGAAAATGGCATGACCCCCTGTGGGAAAGAGTAGCAACTTGCCAAAAAATATGCAATTTTGCATACTGCATTGATTATCAATCAGCCTGTTTGGTCAAGACACTGCTCCCTACTTGGCTATGGCTCAAAATTATGGTACCAAAAATGGTCATTTTTAATGGTAAATGAACATGAACCAACCAATTATAGGGTTGATAATTTTGAACCATAGCCATTTTTGGGGTATTCCTCAAAAAAAATCCGCATCAGTTGGAATTCCAAAGATCCTCCAAGTGCTGAGGACCCATGTCGTTGCTGGCATCGTGAGTGTCAGCGTTGCTTGGTGGAGAACGGGGAGAGTTGCAGGGCGCCTTCGAGCAACTGGTGCAACTGGTGCCGAAGTGTTCGATGTGTAAATCAACTATGGATATACCCTTTGGTTATTCAACATAGCCATGGAAAATTGCTTATTTTGGATGATTTTCCCAGCTATAAACCTCCATTTAGTTCGGGGATTTTCCATGGCTATGTTAAATAACCAGATGGTAATGTTGATTGTATATGACTATAATGGATATGTGGTACAAATAGAATGGAATGGAACCTTAATGGATCAAGATCATTGTTGATCAGTTGATTATGCTTAGTATCAAAGAGAACTATAATGATTGTCAATTCTTAGATGAGTGTGAACTGTCAGTCATGATTAGTAAAGGGGGACACCCAAGACATTGACTGGAATCCCAAGATAGGAAACAGTATATCCAAGCTATGCTTTGGGGGTCATCCAAGTACTTCTCATTTCTTTAACAGATCGTCCTAGTAGTAGCTGGGCCAAGTATGACAGCCTGATCGCAGATGTCTGCAGTTTTCCTTGCAGCCGCCAAACTTCATGGTCAGGATGGTGAATTATGATTCAAATAGCTTGATTTTTTACCCAGGAAAGGGTTGGCCATCATACTCATAGGCCAAAAAAGCGGGATATCACCGAAATGAAAGGGAATAATTCAAGCAGAGAAAGAACAGGATTGACAAATAATTAAGAGATGAAACCACAATGGGTACCTGCCAACAATTCAAGTATCAAGTTGCTGACTTGATATCAAATTGGGACATGGCCATCGGGGCTCCATAAAGCAATGAAAGGCTCAACTACTCACCGAAGTCTTTCAAGTAGAATTGCAGGATGACCCCTGAAAAAACGGTGGTCAACACATGGCAAGCTGGGAAATTCTCGAACTAAATGGCAGGTTTCATGGGAAATTTATCTAATGCAGGACGTTCCAGCACGTTACTGGAGGGTAAATCATCCAATGGGCTTGCCCACAGAGGTTTGAAAACAGGCTTCCTGCCCCTGCCTTCTAGGTTTGTGTGTGTGATAGCGGATGAGTTTTTGGTAAGTCGGATGCACGGCAGCCGCATCGGGGATATTGCCAGCAGATATCTAAGTCTGGAAAAGTTCCAAAAGGGTCAGATATATGACCCGAACACGGCATTGCACTGGGCCTACGTGGACATGGCCAAGGCAGGTAACAATAGTAGCCGACCTCCAGATGTGATGGTGAATCTGGTATCCCGCTGGCAATGGAAGTTTCTCCAAGTCCCCAAGTACCAGTTCCGTTCGAAATTCGGCCAGGTCAGACCCAAGTGGTGGAGGATGTCCTGCCAAGAGCACACGGCTTCCAGAAGCGGCTCCAACTTTGACCCCAGCTGCTTGAAGGAGGCCAAGGAGTGCGCCCGGCAGAGACATTTGGTGCCGCAGACTATGCAAGTGGCCAAGCGTCTACTCGAACAGCCCGTGGGGGATTTCAATGGATCCGCCAACTTCACTTCCAGCTTTGCGTGCTGGAGGTAGGTGTATGCGTACTATATAGAATATGTCTGTGATGGTAAGCAGCTAGAAACTTTAAAAGCAAAAATGGATGAACCATCTACCATTTGTGGTTGTACATGTGTCAATGCAAAGTAATAGAGAAATTACCCATCCGCTGATGTGTGTTTCTGAAGGTATCCACAAGCTGAATCAATCTGTCTCAATTCATCATACTACGTTCTGGCTCCCAAGATCGAACATGTCCTCCAGATGTCCCAAAAGAAGCCAAAAATATGCGTACAGAATTCATTTTGTGGCAAAATATCCCAAAATCCGCAAGGAAGATCGGAAAACACTTGGAAAATCTCCAAACATGTCCCCAAATATACCCTCTGGTAAACGTTTACATAACTATGGAAAATCACCATTTTTAATAGGTAAATCCACTATTTCTAGGGCCATTTCCCAGTTCGCAAACTGTTAGTTTACCAGAGGGTAAATCCCAAATCATAGGCTGCTTACCATCCCTATGTTCTGCCCACTGCCCAAGGTGGTGCAAGCAGGGACTCTATGGGCCATGTCGTCCGGAAGCACAGGGCGATTCACTCGGATCCCATCTGGCTGGGTTTATCCCACTTGGGCCATTCAAAAAAACCTACCCTCTGATAATTTGTCACGTAGCTATTGAAAATGGCTATAGAAATAGTTGATGTTCCCATGAAAAAGTGTGATGTTCCATAGTTATGTAAACGTTTACCAGAGGGTAGTTGATTGGTTATGAAATAGTTGATTTACTATACCTGATGGTTAACCAATCAACTTAGACTTTTTTGTTAAGTACTGTGATGGTTAAGAACTATGTTTTTTCATAACTATACCTGATGTTTAGTAACAATAGTTGATGAAATGATCATTGGAATCAGCTATAGTTCATCATCCACAATAACCATCATTTATACGGAGTTAATGGGATTATTCTGGGATTTGAGGGGAAATCAACTATCAAAAATACCCTGGCTGATTGGTTATGAAACGGGAACTATATTACCTGGCTTATTGGGGCTGATGAACTAACCCACATGATTGGAAACCTATCAACGAAGTAGTATTTCATGAGATGGGATAAGGGTATGTTTCATGGTTCACTTGGTCAATAAAAAAAACTGAGGTTATGTGAGGTTATGTCAATGGGCTGAGTAGAGTTCCTCCATTTAGAGTTGTTTCTGCTTACCCATTTACATCTATTTACGAAGTACCGGGTACTAACCATTGGAATATAATTAGAGAATATTGGATATAAAAAGCCTGCGAGGTGGTGCCCCACCAGTGAAATATGTGCTTTCGTTTCGCCCCATACAGACTCGTTCAATCAATAGTTATCATGAACCCAACCAGAACAAATCAGGCAACTTTCAGGAAAACTCAGCGATTTGGCTCAATGGGGCACCACTGTGTACCTGGTTTGTTGGGATATTCACTGTGGAGATATCGCCGCTTTGTAGATATCATGTAGCTATATGTGGCTATGATTGGTACAATCTCAGGATTTTCAAAGATAGCCAGCCCCTACAAATAACATCGTACACCTTGGGTACGTTGTTCCAACTCAAAATTTTGCTGCGCGAAATCAGATGTCTCATGGCAATGAAATCATCCCGAAAATGACAAAACTCGCCTCTTTGGAATTGCGAAAACTGAGAAAGATGACACGAACTCATTGCTGACCTGGTTCCACTGGGAAAATGAAATCTGTGGGAATCCAACTTAAAATGAAGTTCGGAACAGCAGTTTTTTTCTCCAATCCATTTGGGTTTCCCATGCAACTGGGAATTCAAGAATCCAAAATTGGTGGTTTAAAACCAGGATCCACGAAGAATCACGTATTTCAAGCAACTAAGATGAGGATGAAACCGTGTAAAACTTGCATGTTTCAGGGATATCCCAAAGATATATAAAAATATATCCATATTATTATGAAAAAGAAACTGCAACTCGAAAACGAGTGCTTTGGAGATTGTCCTACGTGAAATGGCTGTGCTGGGGGTGTGATGTCATGCCCTTGAATGGGGATGGGTGAAAGTTTTATTTTTGGCGGGATGAATATCCACAATTACCAGCGAGTTTGAGGTGAACTACCACAAATATGATTGAATTCTAATGACCTCAACATCTTCGTCATTAGAATCTACTACTAATAAGGGGATTAGGAGGCCAATGATAAGAATACATTATATCATATTATATCAAAATATATTATATATTGCTATGTATTATCGTTATAGTGTTAACAGTTGTTTTCTATATCAATTGTTTATAAGCAAACCATATCACCCAGGGCTCACACCTCCAATCGACTCCTTTTTTCCGGTGCTGAAGAACGAGGCAGTCGTACCATTGGTTCTTCGCAGCCGAAGAGGTGTAACTGGGGAACGGAGTGGATGGTGAAGCGAGTTTCATCAAGAAAAACTGGAGGTTTTATTCAGGAAAAGTGGGATTTTATATGGGAATCACTGGGATTGATGTGATTTCACGGGATGATCACCACAGAAAATGAAGGTTTAATAGTAATGTATATATGGGTGTGGTTTAATAGGGAGAATCATGGAGTAATGATAGGGATATTTTGATGGATTTACCCTCTGGTAGTCAAGCATGGCTAGCTGGGAAATCCGCGAACTAAAGGGAGGTTTATAGCTGGGAAAAGCATCGAACTCAATTCTTTTAGCTTAGAGTGAATCATCCTAGTCTTTTGTGGACAAATGTTCTACGTTCAAGGATTTCCCGGTGATTTTTTTGCTGCCTACCCCTACTTGAATCAACATATCCAGGGTCCAATATAGATATATACTAATATACATATACATTTATATGAACATGTATGTACATATGTTCCAGGCTTCCTTTGTAAATCCCCACATTGGAACTGTGGTATTTTCCCATTTGGGGACTCCAGGCCCCTTGTCTGGCGCCGAGGCAAAACAGAAGAGCTTCCTGGAACGCTATGGACGCCCCACACAGGCGCAGCGAATGGAGGCCGATCGATCCTGGAGGGCGGAAATGGGGGACATCATCCCCAAGTTATGGCTGTTTTAATAGGGAAAACATGGGAAAACGCGGTTTTTTTTATGTTTTATACCAGTGGGAGTATCTATGAGATTTATGATTTTTACGGCATGCTTGATTTCGTGTGATTGGAATATTCTTGATGTTTGAGACGTCCTTTATGATGTCTCTGGCTTTTTGGTATTCATGTCTTGGAGATGTCTAGGACTTCGATCGCTGTTGGAATGGCGTGCTGATCAGCTGAGTTCCTCCTAGAGATCCCATCCGGACAACTCATCGCATGGCTAGCCTCGAGAGTTGCATCCAACCTCGACACGGAGAATGACAAGTTTTGGTGGGCACGAAGATCATCTAAAAATGGAGTATTTTCCATTGCCAGGTTTAGACTACCAGAGGGTGAAAGCTAGGAAACCCACTAGTTTGTGGATGTAAAGGGATGGGCAGCTCGCCGTCACAACTTGACAAATTCGGTGGTGTAGTAAAGCAAAGGGGAAATTCACATAAATTTAGAGAAGCGCCACATTTGAAGATGGTGAAACGCATTTTTTCCTGCATGTTTCTTTTTCAACGCATCGATTTTCCCAGTTCAGGACATCGTGCCAGGCGTTGGATACTATTTTCAGGGTGAACATCCACTTACCACTTTGTTGCATTGTAGCCCCAGGGCAAAAGGGGTTAAATGACCACCATTTGGACCATTTGCTTTCTTGTGATTTGATGTCCCATGATTTTTTCTCACCAGCTCCAGCATTTCTTCCACCAGCCCACTGAATCGCACAACGACTCGCCGGCGGAGGCATACACTTGGATGGCACCTCACTATGATCAGAATGTCACGTGGCGTTTTTTCAGCTGATGCTGGTGGAACCCAGAAAACTGGTTGAAGGGAAAAATGCAACAAAAAATGGAAGTTTCATTAAGAAAAATTGGGATTTCATGGGGATTCATGGGATCTAATGGGATGACAACCGCACAATATCAAGGTTACATCGTAATGTGATATGATTCTATGTGGTTTAATAGGGATCATAACGAAACAACAAAGAGTATATTGGTGGATTTGCCTTCCACTAATCAGTCCTTTGCTGGCAAATCCACCATTTCATTCGATGATTTTTCCAGCGAACTAAACCTCAATTTAGTTCAGGGATTTCCCATTGCCATGTTCGATTAGAATTCATAACGGAGGGTAGGGGTAAAAACATGTTGTAATAACTCATTGAAGATTAACTGGCAAGGATTTCATAAACAAATGTTGGGGGGATTTAGTTTGGTAGCTTGATGAAAATCATTCTGGGATGGCAGGATTTCTGGACATGGTTTCATTGATGGGGATTTATCGATATATGCATATGTATATGTATTGACGAGCATGACATCAACGACTCTTGGTGCTTCCTGGTGTTAGGAGAGAAATACGACACAGCAGAGACCGCCTTTTTGGGATTCAACTGCCAGCAAGTTCTCTACCAGGAGGAGGCCCCCCACTTTCTGACCATGTGGGTTCGGACGCGGCAGAGAAGGAAGGCTTGTTCTGGTCGGCTATGTGGAGATTGGCACAGAATCATTGCATTCCCACTATCTTCTTGTCTGACTCCCTCCTTGCGGGAGGACAAGCCAGCGGACGACTTGGTGCCTCTGTTATTGATGGTCCATTGCGTCTCCTTCGTGGACTTTTCCATGCTTTGGATGCTGTGTTACCTGGCGACCTCCTATATCACCTGAGCAGCATTTAATGGGGACTCGCTTTGGATTCTGTCGCGGTCTTGGCTGAGCCCCATGGATGATGGTGGGTAATCATCATCCTCAAAATGGGAAACGAGCCAATGTGGGAAACCCAATAATACCCAAGGGTAAACTAACATTGGTGTGGAAAACCTATGGTTTCCCCAACTAAACTCAAGACTTGTTTGAAAAAACTTGAGTAGCGTAGCATGAAGTCTGTGGCCTGTTGTGGCAGGTCCAACTACCCATCCCCAAGATCTTGTGAATCATTAAACATTATACCTTTTTGGCGTGTTGATTCTATCCCATTACATACCTTTTATTGTTGGCTCCCTCTTTTTGTTACCTTTTTGAGTCAAAAAACACATATCGAATCCAGGATTCCAAAGGTGTAGCCAAGGAAACAAATCGCGGTTCCTTCTTGGATGTGCGGGCCCCACTTGTCAAGTTGGTACTTGGGGGTGCGGGCCCCACTTAGTAAATGGGTCAAAAAAAACAAGTTATATATGGAATATCCCCACATATATACATGTATATGTATATATATATATATGTATATATGTATGTAATGTAATGTAATGTAATGTAATGTATATTAAGTAACCAGGAGATAGAATATTCTTTATGATTTTTTCGGACAAGAAAAAAAAATAAAAATAGGGTCAAAATCCTTGACGCGCGGAACCAGCACATAGAATTGATTTTGGGTTTTTTTTGCAGTAAGGAATATTCTATCTGGAAGTTCGTGTATATATATATATATATAGTGTCTCCCAACATGTCCATGATTTTCCGGAAACTAAGATGTGGTTAGTTTTTATAAGATTTTTTTATAAGCTTTAGATCAGATTATTCTATCTGTTGGTTTCCCCCATGGGTACATCAATTTCCGACCATTATCATTTTGGATCAAGCATGAATGAATCACACATTCACATCAACCGAAGAAGAAAACACCACAATAACTTGCTGTTATTTATGTGTATATTCTGTGTTGCCATTGCACTATATACATTTATTAAGATGTGTTTTTTTNCCGAAGAAGAAAACACCACAATAACTTGCTGTTATTTATGTGTATATTCTGTGTTGCCATTGCACTATATACATTTATTAAGATGTGTTTTTTTGGCTTTTGGTGGCAAATTGCCTACACACAATGCATATTTCAAGGTTTGTAACATATTGTTCCTGATGGCTTGTATGTATGTATCATAGAATAGCGCAAACATATTTGTTGTTGTTTCTGTTCGTATCATGGGTTACCATTGCACTATGAGCATTTGTCAGGGGCAAAGGCTGTGTTAGTGTACAGCATTTTCTGTGAGTGTCGAAAGCATTGCAACTAAACATTCGATGCACTACGTTTGATGAGGTGTGGTCTGGAACCGTTAGGTGTGTGTGTGTGTATGTGTGTGCGTATGTTTCATGTTGGTCTGTGATAAATTTTCAAATTGTTTGAAGGAAAAACCGTTTATCGAACACATTTTGCTGCANTGAAAAATGATTCAAAATCAACAGATAGAATATTCCAGCTACATGGAGTGCCCGCTTTGCTGGCAAGCCAGCCAATCTTTTGTACTGCTTTGATTGCAAAAAGTGGCATACAAGCCAGCCAATCAAGTATGGATGAATGAATTGGTTTCCAAACCTGTTGATGATTTTCTACAAACTTAGATTTGATTTGAGTTTGTCATAGTTATGAGTGAATGATTGGTTTCCAAACCTNTACAAACTTAGATTTGATTTGAGTTTGTCATAGTTATGAGTGAATGATTGGTTTCCAAACCTGTTGATGATTTTCTGGAAACTTAGATTTGATTTGAATTTGTCATAGTTTCTGTATTAATTTATCTTGTGATTGATACCGGGACTATTCTATCTGTTGGCTTCCCCATGGGTACACCTATTTCCGAAAGTTGTCATTTGGGTAAAGCATGGATGAAACATACATTCACACCAACCGAATGAAGAAAACACATCATAATTTGTTGTTGTTTCTGTTCGTATCATGGGTTACCATTGCACTATGAGCATTTGTCAGGGGCAAAGGCTGTGTTAGTGTACAGCATCTTCTGTGAGCGTCGAAAGCATTGCAACTAAACATTCGATGCACTACGTTTGATGAGGTGTGGTCTGGAACGGTCAGGTGTGTGTGTGTATGTGTGTGTGCGTATGTTTCATGTTGGTCTGTGATAAATTTTCAAATTGTTTGAAGGAAAAACCGTTTATCGAACACATTTTGCTGCATTGTTTTTAAATGAAAAATGATTCAAAATCAACAGATAGAATATTCCAGCTACATGGAGTGCCCGCTTTGCTGGCAAGCCAGCCAATCTTTTTGTACTGCTTTGATTGCAATAAGTGGCATACAAGCCAGCCACGCTTTGGAGCGGACGTTCGCCCAAAGTTTCTTTGGGGATTTAGTTATGTTGTGTTTTGAGGATTGATTTAAGATTGTTTTTGGGTTTACTTAGGGTTGCTTTAGATTTTCCTTTGGGTTTGTTTAGGGTTTGTTGAGGGTTAGTTCGCTTAATTTTCGCGCTTTTTAGGATTGTTCTAGGGTTTATTCATTTATTCATGGTTATTTTAGGGTCCATTTAGGGTTATTCATGGTTGATTTAGGGTTGGTTTCGGTTTGGCTAAGGATTTGTTTAGGGTTTATTTCGGGTTAGGTTATTTTGGTGTTCTTTCAAAGTCTTGCGGTTTGTTGAGGTTTTAATCAACGGCTTAAAACACTGCAAACTATACGAAGGATATCTTTAAGACATGCTCCCAACGTTGGTTTTGGCACCATCTTAGGTAAGCACAAAAATGCCATGAGAAGCGGGTAGTATCAATATTTTGTATGCTCGCAGTTTGCGAAAAACAGGCACCGAAACAACACAGCAGATTGCGGGCAAACGTCAGCCCTCTAGCGGCCAGCCAATCAATTATGAGTGAATGAAGTTTATTTTTAGTATGTATATATGAGTTCTATATGGAGTGGATAGAAAAAATGAGTTGAGTTGTTGCAGTGTGCCAGCAATGTTGGCTGCTGCTTGGGAATTGTGGAGATGGGGTATGATCAAGGGTTTGTAAGGGAATATTCTATCTGTATAAAAACATTGGAAAAACACAGGTAAAATGGTTATATTATATCAAAATCACCTATTTTAGGTCTTGAACAATTCTATCTCCTAGTTTACTCAGTATTAAATTTTGCCCTATTCTATGTGTGAATTTCGATTTTATGATTTTTTCAATATTCTATCTGCCAGTTACTTAATATAATGTAATGTAATGTAATGTAATGTAATGTAATGTAATGTAATGTAATGTAATGTAATGTAATGTATGTATGTATGTGTGTCTGTATGTATGTATGTATGTATGTATGTATGTANAATGTAATGTAATGTAATGTAATGTAATGTAATGTAATGTAATGTAATGTATGTATGTATGTGTGTCTGTATGTATGTATGTATGTATGTATGTATGTACGTATGTATGTATGTATCTATGTATGTATGTATGTGTGTATGTGTGTCTGTATGTATGTATGTATGTATGTATGTATGTATGTATGTATGTATGTATGTATGTATGTATGTATGTATGTATGTATGATTGTATGATTGTATGTATTGNGTATGTATGTATGTATGTATGTATGTATGTATGTATGTATGTATGTATGTATGTATGTATGTATGTATGTATGTGTGTATGTGTGTATGTATGTATGTAAGCCACCATTGGCACAAGTTTGAAAGAAGCCTGCAGGTGGCTAGTAGGATCTATAGGACATGTTCCCCTAGACGACCCTTCTGCGTAGCTCCATGTGTGCTTGCNCCATTGGCACAAGTTTGAAAGAAGCCTGCAGGTGGCTAGTAGGATCTATAGGACATGTTCCCCTAGACGACCCTTCTGCGTAGCTCCATGTGTGCTTGCTCATGCGTTGGACTGCAACGGTATACAATCCATACACCTGTCAATCCTCAGACCGCAGAGAACGCATCGTGCGCGAACTGGGTTCTTCTCATATCATTGCTCTTCCTGGGACATGTACATCTGCATCAGTTGTCGGTATCCCTGTTTCGCAACAAAGGGTTGGAACTCACACGTGGATTGAATGGGGCCATGTTGCAGGCCAGGCTGAACAGGCTGCTGGAGTGGCCATTGCTTTTAGGAGCAAGGTTTTTCAAGACAGAAATGTGCGACAAGTTTTTGAGCCACCGCCAGAATTTGCTGGGAGATTTGGCGCTGTGCGCTTGGTTAGGGGTGATGTGGATTTGTGCCCAATTGTGGTGTATCAATACCCTGAGCCCCACCCCCCTCACACAGAAGCCCGGCGAAACAAGGCCAAACGCTTGTGGTTGTACATTGCGTCCTTTATTGACCGTTTACCACACAGATGCCTTCCTATTTTGTTGCTTGACGCCAATGGACATACTGGACTTCATAGGATTGATGGGGCTTGGTCGTCAATTGGTAGTAATGCAATTGGAAGTGCAGATGCCACAGCTGAAAACTTCAATGGAGCGCAGCTGCGCCAACTGCTGGAAGGACATCACATGTGCGCTATCAATACATTTCATGCATGCGGACCCACATACTATGGAACAACTAGCAAAGGAACTCGGGTGGACTATGTTTGCTTGCCTCAGTCTAAGCTACATGATGTTGCCAGGTGTTATGTGCATAGGGCTCGTGCTTTTAGACTGCAGTATCACTCATGTCCTGGGCTGCGTGATCACATTCCGCTTTCAGTTGTTTTTGAACATGAGTTGCATTTTCAGTCACCAAGCTTTTGTACGATTCCGCCTTTGGACCGTGAAAAATTGGCAAAGGATGCCTTGCATGGAACAGGTAGGCAACACTTTTTGGCTTGTGTGGAGGCAGAGTGTCAATCAGCTTTGCAATCGCTACGTCAGCATGAAAACCCAAGACCCTCCAACGTGTTGTCTCACTTGCAAGAGGCGTTGTCCAAAGCAACGTTCAAAACTTATAGTCGTCGGAACAAACGGGAAATTAGTCGACCAAGTGACACAACAGAGGCTTTACAAACTACCCAGGCAGCCAAAGAGGCACTTGTTCGCGAGGTTGTGTCTACTGGTCGCCGTGCACACTGTCANTCGACCAAGTGACACAACAGAGGCTTTACAAACTACCCAGGCAGCCAAAGAGGCACTTGTTCGCGAGGTTGTGTCTACTGGTCGCCGTGCACACTGTCACATGCAAATTTTATGCGATATTTTGCGGAAATGGCAGCAACTGGCAGCTTTTTGGAGAGCTCGAAAAATGTCAGACAAACTGGTTAAGAGAGACAAAAAGGCCAAGACAGAACAGCTTGTCACACAACTTAACCATTTCTGGCACCTTAGAGATTTCCACAACTGTCATAGGGTTAGCCGTTTGTTGTCCGGGCGCCAGTTGGGGCCCAAACGCCGCAGATTTGACAAGCCCCGTTCTGTGCGTCCCACGCAGACTGATTGGTTGGACTTTCTTCATCAGGCAGGTGCAGCAGGTGGATGTTTGGCAACTCCTGTTTGTTGGTCATCAGTTCTTCAAGACGCATGTGAACCTAAACCAATATGCAGATCTTTTTGGGCAGCCCACACACTTGCATCTCATGATTTGGCCGGGATCACAAGAAGACTGCACAAANCAAGACGCATGTGAACCTAAACCAATATGCAGATCTTTTTGGGCAGCCCACACACTTGCATCTCATGATTTGGCCGGGATCACAAGAAGACTGCACAAACTTCCTCTTCGCAAAAGTTTTCCACCATGGGGGGTGCCTGCAGAAGTGTGGCGGCAAGTGCTTTCACCCCATTGGAATTTCTCTCACCGGAGGTTTGGAGTCGGTTTTGCATCAACATGTGATCTCACAACGCATTCGTTCTGCCAATTGTTCCATAGATTGCTTTTATCCATCCGTTTGTATGATGAAACCCCTGTCCAGTGGCAGCGCAGTCATGTGGTTGAAATTGANATTCGTTCTGCCAATTGTTCCATAGATTGCTTTTATCCATCCGTTTGTATGATGAAACCCCTGTCCAGTGGCAGCGCAGTCATGTGGTTGAAATTGACAAGCACAACGGAAAAGCAAAATGCGCCGGTGTACGCCCAATCAATAACTTGGATGTCATGGGTAAGCATTATTATGGCTGGTTGTCCCAACGTTGCCGTCACACACATGTTCGCGCGTATGCCTCT
>BGPT01001410.1:46305-60473 GCA_003297045.1 Symbiodinium sp. clade C Y103 | reverse complement strand
CATACCATTGGGGGGGGGGTGTGGGGGTCCGGGGACCGGGCTCATATATATATATATATATATATGCACATATGTATTTATATTATATACACATGTATGTACACGTGATATTGTAGTACCATGTTGTCTAGAACGTTATACTTAGACTATCTTTCACTCATATATCTACATAGGATTATAGTTGCATTCATATGTGTGTATATATATATATATATATATGAGCCCGGTTCCCGGAACCCCACCCCCCCCCCCCCCCCCCGAACCTCGCATTTGCATGCCATTTGCAGCATTTGGGAGTCGACGGCTCCCAATTGTACGCTATTTACCGCATTTGGGAGGCACAGCCTCCCATTCGAACCTTATTTGCCACATTTGACAGCCACCACAGGACCCTGTCTAGCTGGATATTTCTACAACCTGTTTATGTCTGTTCAAAATGATACATATTTAGCTTCATAGATGTATTTATTGCTTAATAGATACATATTATATACACATTTATACACATATGTCAACATATACTCAATATAAACATATAAACACATACATTTAAAACATGGTAGTACATACACTGCTTCATCACTACCTCTATACTCCTTTCACCCTACATTTACTACCTACACATGTTTCATAGCGTACCTATTTACGACTCACTGCATAAGGTGCCCATTTATTATATATATATATACTATATACGGATATACTCCCTGTAAACTCCCTGAATGCTCTCTATATTCTCTATAAACTGGACATCAACCACTTACAGCTCCACAAACACTGCCCATGCAGGGCTGTTGTTGCTGGGAACCCCCCCCCCAGGCCACAGGGGAGGGGAAACATCTGGCTGGGGGGGGGGCTCCCTGCTCATATATATACAGTATGTTATTTATACATAGTATATGACATGTGTTCGATACAATGCTAATGTTTCGTG
The DNA here is from genome assembly GCA_003297045.1 of Symbiodinium sp. clade C Y103. NCBI lineage: Eukaryota > Dinophyceae > Suessiales > Symbiodiniaceae > Cladocopium > Cladocopium sp. clade C. Next base: position 59,539 of record BGPT01001410.1, on the reverse strand, counting down.
ATGTTATTTAATGTAATCTTATTAATGTAATATATGCACAGATATACATTTGTGTATTTATACATATATATATATGTATGTATGTATGTATGTATGTATGTATGTATGTATGTATGTATGTATGTATGTATGTATGTAATGTATGTATGTATGTATGTATGTATGTTATGTATGTATGTAATGCTTTGTCGAAGGAAGTTTAGAAGTCAAGCTTCCGACAATATGGACAGATGGAAAAGTAAAAATGGCTTAGAAGAGAGAAGATCAGACAGGAGAAAGCAGAAGAAAGAAGATCCACGTGCGCGAAAAGACAGGAAAGTCGCGAAACGGAGCACTTTTTGGAAGATGAGGTCGGCAAAATGTGCACCAGACTGTAGCGAGAGCTCGATTTCAAATAAAACTGCAAAAAACTGGGGGGATCAGGGCACTTTGGAAGATGCGGGCGGCAAAATGTGCACCAGACTGTAGGGAGAGCTCGCTTTCACAGAAAAATTGCAAAAACTGTCATGACCACAGCGCTTTTGGAAGACTGTGGCGAGAGCCTGATCTCACATGAAAATCGTAAAAACATTTCATGTTCGGAGCACGCTTGGAAGGGCCTCACTGATTCATTGATTCATTGATTCACTGATTCATTGATTGTTCGATTGGTTGATTCACTGATTCGTTGATCGGCTGGTTCACTGATTCATTGAATCATTGACTCACTGATTCATTGAATCATTGACTCACTGATTCATTGAATCATTGACTGGTTGATTCACTGGTTTGTTGATTGGCTGATTCACTGATTCATGGACACATTGATGCACTGATTCATTGATGCATTGATTCAATGATTCGTTGATTCACCGACGCATTGAAGCATTGATTCATTGCATGATTCATTGACTCATTGGTTCATTGATTCATTCATTCGTTGCTTCGTTTCTTCACCGCTTCACTGATACATCGTTTCATTGGTTCACTGATTCATCGATTCAATGGTTCATTGATTCATGCCGTCAGTTGTGCATGAATTCTTTCATGTCATGTATGTCATTGGCGTCTCAACAACCATTTGCTCATACGTTGATGCACCTCACAACTTCAACACTTGGTTGCTTCTGCATCGCAAAAATGTTCCTATAGGCCATCTTCTTCCTATAGTTGTTTTACTTCTTTCGAAACTTCCGCCCCGGGATGGGCCGGGCACTACCTGGTATTCATATAAATTTACACATATATACATCTATCTATCTATCTATCTATCTATCTATCTATCTGTCTGTCTGTCTGTCTGTCTATCTATCTATCTATCTATCTATCTATCTATCTGTCGATCTACGGATCTACCTATCTACCTATCTACCTATCTACCTATCTACCTATCTACCTATCTACCTATCTACCTATCTACCTATCTATCTATCTATCTACCTATCTATCTATCTATCTATCTATCTTTATTCAGCTATACTTAGATAATGCATTTAATCATTTACATTTACATAAGAACATATCTACATCTACATCTACATATACATATACATATACGTATACGTATACATATACATACATATACATATACATTGACATATACCTATACAGATACCTATACATGGACATAAACATATACTTATTTTTGTCCCTGAAAGAAAAACATATGTATGCAACAGACTTGGACCAACGTGTTGTGTACAGTAAATCCGCGAATGGTGAAAGTCTTCACTTTCTGGTCTACAGCTTTTCTCACCGCTGGTGCGACTCTTGCCTCGGTCATGGTATTACCCGGGACCATGATCCCTGCTGACTAGTGACTAATGTTTTCATGGGGGTTGAAACCACCAGCCAGCCATTTCTTCACGTTTCACTGTGTCTCCAGCGTCAAAGACTCAAAGTCGTTTTCTTCCCTGGCAAACAAGTATCCGTGGGCGTTATTCTTTTACAGCAAGGGATTGCCCATATCTGGCACTTGAGGCATGGAAGCATGAGAGGTCCTGTAAGATTTGTGTGGTCAAAATTCAAGTTCCTATAAGTGACCCAACCCACCGGAGGCTTTGCGAGCATGAACCTCTGGGCTTGGCACGGTCAATCGTTCGTTGCGGCGCTTGGGCGCACTCAGCAGTTCTTCAAGGTTGGCTTGACGTATTTGCTTTGGACCTGTTTCCGGTCGGCCAATCATCTCTGATGGCTTATCAGCGCGGACCTTTTGCGCCAAGCTTGTTCCCCCACATAACCGGAAACTGCGCTTGCCGCGTTTGGCCAGACGCCAGCGGCGATGTCCTTGAAGTGGCAGTGGGGGAACCTGAGTGGGGCAGCAAATCCGGGCCAGGCAACAGGGTTGCCACCTATCGTGGGTAGAACTTGATGCCCTTGACTAAGGTTCGTTGACTTCTTCGTAGTGCAATTTGGTTTTGCCGTCGAAATTGTCTATTTTGTGGCTAGCTATTTGTCGGTCATTGGCCTCTTCCACGAAGAACTACAAAAATGAACTTGTGAGCATCTCACTTTGCGATGTGGTGGTTCCTGGTTTTGGGACAAGCGGTTTTTATCCAAAATGTTTACAAACATTTACCTCTTGTGCTAAATCTGGCATAGTGGCTGGCAACAGCAATGGCAGCAACGCTGGAGATTCACAGATGCTGACGTCATTTCTGCATATTAAGTAAGTTGAAGAAAAACAAACTGTTGAAAAACCTGCCGTCCATCAGCCTGACATGGCACTGGAAAATCGCAATTTGTTCCGAATGCCATCTTCAAAACTTCGAGCCAGCCATGATGCCATGTTTGGACGACACAATCGGATTCGATTCCGAATGGGAGTAAAAGCCTTGGTGACAGGTCAAGGTCTCAAAATGTATCCAAACTAAATTAATTGGAAACAAGAGCTGTTGGCTGACCAGTTCATATTCATGTCTGGTTGCACCACTAAATCATGCATTCCCTGGGAGATTCTTGGGACTTTCATGCAATCTACTAGAGACCAGTTCCTGATTGTCGCTTAACTCGAGACCAGTTCCTGATTGTCGCTTACACAAGTGGTGCTGATTGCAGCGAAATATGGTTGTCTCAAGATGCGGAGCCCCAAGGTCCTTTTTTTTCTACACATCATTTGCTCACATTTTTTGAAGATATTGCCATATTGGAATTAAATCCCCATGGTTCTCCTGATTGCGCTTTGGCAATGCCGATTTTCCAGGTCGGTACCGGGCGAATCTTCAAGTTCTTGGATGCCAGCAAGGTGCTATGGAACTCCCTTTCGAGCCCCACAACAGTTGTGGTTTATGGATGTTCATCCCCGCCATTGTTTTTGATGGGTTGGAAAAAATACGGTATGAATATGTCATTGAATATGTTTCATCCTACTTTGGGATGACAATCCCATTGACAAGCATATTGTTCATGTGCATTGAAACCCCAAACAGTTGTATGTTTATGTTACGATCAACATAAATGTGGGGGTGGGTGGGGTGGGTGGGGTGGGTGGGGTGGGGGGACCCTGGGACCAGCCCGCGCATGAAACAAGGAGCTTCGGCTCTTCCGAAGACACATTTGGATGATGTTCTTGGGGATATTGATGTCGATGCTGCCGCTGCTGCTGATGATGATCATTTTGATGTTGATGAAGATGTGTTGATGATGATGAAAGTTTTTCTTGACCCTTTTCAATTCCCCCTAGGAAATGGTCGAAAAATGTCAACAGCGGGGAACCCCTCAAATGCCCGGCACCTTGTTTTGCCATGTTTGTTGGCAAAATATCACCAGGATTGCACGATCATGAGCATCAGGGGCACGGGGTAAACAAAACCATTGGCACCGGCCAACTACTAGCCACGTTTGACGGATGATTTTAATCGACTTTGGTTGGTTTAAAAACATTTCAGTTTGTCAATAGATCCATCAAAAAGTGGGGATTGTCTTGAACATCGGCCATCATTTGAGAATGTCAACCCTTGGATGAAGAAAGCCCTGGGTTGCTGATCGTTGCGGGGCGCACTTTCGTAGAAAAGTATCCTCTTTGGGGGTACGCCATTGGTTCACTTATCCACAGTTGACAGTGTGATGGATACTTGAGTAAACCTTGGCGAAGCACTCAACAAGCGCAGAAAAGGGGACCAAGAATCCGGTTTTTGTGGAATTTACCCTGCCCCCATGCAATACGCATGGAAGCAACCTTAAAGGACCATCACCTACTGATCAGCAATGTCACTCTTTGTCAGTAGTAGCAACGGGCAGATTACGTTTGCAAGTTGATGCCAAGAGCGAGCAGAGCTACAGCGCCAATGCCAGCGCATGGAGACGGAATTGAAGGCTGATTTGTGGAATTTACCACCAACATAAAGTAAACGCTAGCGCAAGGTGAACCGTTCACCGGCAAGGTTGTTGAAGTTTTTGCCAACATGGGGACCTCAGTTTAACCATCTGAATAGGGGGACTGATACTTACCGCTTCCCCACGGAGCTGAGTCGGCTGGCTACCCTCTCCCCGAGAAATCGGGAGTGTTGCATATTTTTGCATATCTTTGCCACAGAAATGTGGCAAGGTGCAGGATTGATAACCGCCTGGAGATGTCAAAAAGTTGATCAGGATAAAATGGGGAGGTTGCATACAATTCTTTGGAGTTTCATGAGCTGAAATGATGATAGAACTGATATAACCCACAGAGGGTGGATAGATAACCAATGGCCATCGCTTCTGAGACACAGGGGCTAGTTGGGAGTTTCCACTGGGGGTACCTTGGAAAAGTAGGTGTCTTTTTTGCAATGCCCATATTCTTCAGATAGATCTGAATGTCATGCATCTATAATATAGCATATATTCTATATTATTGTTTCAAACCATTTGTCCAATAAACTTAAGAATGATAGCAGGATGTTCAATCTAGTTCTATTTATCACTGCTCTGATCACTGCTTCTGATTCCGGTGATGATCAGCCATCGAAATCGTAGATGTCCTTTTCCCAGATTTATACAGGGGGTATACCAAAAATACAGGAAGAGTTCATGATGATCCCTTGACTTTCCCAAAAAAGATTATGTTGGATGGGATAGTAATTCCATGGTGATGGGATAGCTATTTCCCCCGGCACATTTCGAGTTAAAGATGCAACCATGGCTCCAATATGGAGGTTTCCTAAAATAGGGGTACCCCCAAATCATCCATTTTAATAGGATTTTCTATTATAAACCATCCATTTTTGGGTACCCCCATTTTAGGAAAGGTTCGGCTGATCAACACCTGTTCCAGGTGAAGAAATATGTGGGGGTCGACTTGAACGAGGTCGCCGTTCTTTGGAAGTTCAGAAAGGGCGGAAAAGTGGGATTTAAAAGCATCAGGACATGGAAGATGACCATTTTTACCAGGATTTACCAGGTAAATCAATGAAAATTCAGCACACACTCTGGTAAACTAGCGGCTTCCTAGGGAAAATCACCATTTTTAAGAGGTAAATCAACTGTAAATGGGCCAGTTTTCATAGCTATGTAGCCAAGTGCTAGAAGTATTCTGATATATGATATATGATTCAAATTTGGATTTGAGTATCCGAAGTTAGTGAGCAAGTCCAATCAAGATTAGGTGGATTTGATCATCGATATTTGAACAATGGAATAATCGGCAAATAAATATTTACATGGATATGATCTACCCTCTGGTTATTTAACATAGCCATGGAAAATCCTCTATAAATGGAGGTTTCAATGGGAAAATCGTCCAAAATTTGCCTGTTCATGATGATTTAGGTCATATTGGTCAACTTCACTGCAACGTCACCACATGAATGATGGTTAGGATTTTTTTCGGATTGGGGCCTGAGGGAGCCCCGAACGGCCGGAAATGGGATTTCGTTACAGCGAACTATTCCCATAGGAAATTCAGCAATATTGAATAGATTTTTTGTGGATTAGATCATCATAAAATTGGGATGCAGCGCTTTATATGTTCAATTCTCTGGGTACACACCTTAATGAAGGCTTCCAGCTTCTCTTTGCCGTACATGGGGACATCAAGGTTAGCAAAACCTGACTAGACACATCCCTATTAGTACATTGAATTTGGCAAAAATTTCAAAGGATGGTCACCTGATGGTTCACCCCAAAAACGCAAGTAGTTGGTGTTTCTGTTGGGCTACCCTCTGGCAGAATCAATCGTTGAGCAAGCTGGGAAATCTCCAAATTGATGAACGGAGCTTTATAGCGGGGAAAATCATCGAACTGATTAAGAAGAGTTTATGGTTTTTCATTGAGGTTTCAATCGAGGTTTTACAGAGATTTTGTGGTTTCATCGCGAGTCTCATGGGGTGTTCCAGCACTCTCGAGGTTTAATTTTCCCCCGGTCGTTTCCCGCCGTTGATCACAGGCCATGTTGGAGGAAGCTCGAAAGAAACTGCCGGCGTTGACCTTCGAAGCGCGCGTGGCGCCTGGGCTTTAGCAGACGGTCAAAATTTAAGGCCCCGGGGGCCACAGATGGCTTAGTCTATGTCTATTTTCAGTATTAAGATGTATGAAATTTCAATATGTATGAATTATTAACTAACCATCTAAGTATTGGAGTACCCAATGACTTGACTCAGACCCAAATGTAGATTTGAAAGACCGGAAATGGGGAGTTCACTCACGGAAATGGAGATGTATTTACCAGAAAAAAAAGCGGAATTCACGAACAGAAATTCGGATTTGCCTAAGAAAATGGTGATTGTATAGGATTTTTGCTTAAAAACATGGGGGTTGAAACCAACTATCAAGGGGTATATTTGCATGCATATGGTGATGTTTTGGGACATTAGGGACAAAACCCAGGAATATCATGGGACAGATCAGTGAATCTAAGCAACAAGATATATTGATTTTAGGGGATATGATAACCAGCAAAGCTTGAGGATATAATGGGAACATCATGGGGATAGTGGTATATGGAGGATTGTAATGAATTCGTGGTGGTTAACTTGGGAGGCCAACAAAGAAACATTTAAGTTATTTAAGCATCAAAATACGGCAAATAACGGATGATATAATAAAGCAACACAACCAACCATTGTGTGGAATCTCATGATGATTTTGTGGAAATATCTAGTAAGGGATCCAGCCACGAAGTTACGGGAGTCTAAACCGAATCATTATGAGGATACAACTGGGAGATGATGGGATATCAACCACGAATATCCTTTGGGATATAGCCTGTGATATGGTAATTATATGTGATTATGGCACATTAATTTACCCGCATTGGGTGGGAAGAATCAAGTTTGTTAATATTCCAGCACCTGCATGTGGAGTGGGGTCTTATGGGGAAGCAAGATATTCTACAGTAGGTTGACACAAGAATATGGAAAACCCACCGTTGCATTGATTATTAACTCATCAAATTTGATATGTCCAACCATACATTTGGGATTTCAATCGTTTCATGTCTCTGAAATATCAATGGCATGTTTATGAACCCAAATCATGGGACAGATGCTTCTCGTTCCCGTGTCATTGGGGCTAAAGGGGCAGTGGAACTTCACTGGAAATCAAATCGCTGAAGTCCCCATTCTTGGGCCTTGGTTACTGTACCTTGGTTTAGTTGGTTCAAGTGACCCAAGCAGCCAAAAAAGTCATTGTTGCATATGTTTTCAGTTAGTCAGTTTGAGAGCGTAACCATACTATTGTTGATGTATATATGTATTTGAAGATCAATACATATATATAATTATATATATGTGTGTGTCACCATATCGCCATGTTTTTGTTGGTTCCAATCCTATGGATTTCCCGAGGTCTTGCGGTTGACCACGTGATGTTCTGAAAAATACATCACAATCTGCGAGGTGCGATCAGATGGTCATGCCCTGCCCTTTTCGGATGCTTCCTTTGACACTGTGGTAGGTGGGGGGATGGAGACATGGATGGCTTGTGTGGTTGGTGTTTGATGGCCATAGATATGGCATGAATCATGGGGGTTGTGAATAGGTTCGAACCCGGAGAATGTGACAGTTGGATATAGATGGTTTCACCATCCTTCTTTAATCAGTAACCGCGTGATGATGTCAAAGCGGCTTGATACCAAAACTCACAGCTAGGATACAATCAAGTTCTACATACGGTCCACCAGACCCCCGGAAGTCCTAACCAGCATGCAATATCTTTCGTTAAAAGCCCGATATCTAGTGGTGGAATTATTTTGTCTTGATGAGGAGCATCGTCATTTCTGTTGGATTGATATTGTTCTTTCGTTTAGCATTTGCTGACAATAGAACATGCCAGTGTACTCATCAATATCAACTGATTACATATCGTTCAAAATCACAAACTGGTTGCCACAGAAACACCTTTTTTTAAAGGGCGGCTCCATTGGTGCTCGACTGAGAGAACACTGAAGCAGAATGTCGAGCAAAGGTTAAATAGTTCATTTGGGCCATCAAAAAGTAAGTCCGGTGATTGGTGATTCAATAGTGGGTTCAAAACAACCTACCTGGTTTATATAATGTGGTAAACCCAATAATAAGCCTATTATTTGGTGATAGTTTTAACAACTCATTTATGGTGATTTGGAGGATGGTCTATGATTGGGTTTACCTGAGTATTGGGAATGATAAACTAAGCCATTTTTTAGGGATACCGATTGGCCAAACACTAGTCCATGGGGTGGGAAAGTGGTGCATTTCTCATGGCCATGCCAGCAACTGAGGGAGTTTCAGTATAGATCTGGGTTGGAGGTTGCGAAATTGAGAGGATTGAAGGATGTCTATTAGATGTTGATAGTTTGTATTATCATGCTGTATTTTCCCTGTTCCTGCTTGGTTGCTTGGTTGTTTGGTGGTCAAATCAGTAGAAACAGAACTCTGACCTGGAGATTCAATTACAGCCTGGGCTGGCCATGCACCACAATGCTTCATGGCATTGGATTGGCAAATATCTTCTAGTATCTTAGATGTCCTTATTAAATGAGCCATGTTCCCATGGTATATATATTCCCATTCGATTCCTATTAAATCCACATTTGTTATGATGGTGTCCATTAATCACCGTTATTGTATTTCCATTACCCTTTGGTAAACTAACATAGCTATGGAAAATCACCATTTTTAATGGGAAAATCCACTATAAATAGCCATTTCCAATAGCTATGTTAGTTTACCAGAGGGTACATCCCCAGTCAATATCACAAGAACTCCCATTCCATATTTGTTGTGCTGGGGAAACCTGCATGGAATCCTCATTTGTTGCTTATATCCCCATTTTATATTCCCATTATATCCTCATTCAATCCCAACTCATTCTTGGTGATATCCCTATGATAGATGAATAATCTTCCCATTCACTGGATGAATTTTCAGAACATCAACAAGAATCCCACTCTAATCCCAGTGTTCACTGGATTGGTTTATTGGGAAAATTTGCAGGAAACCATATATTTTCCCATGAAATATCGAGGTTTCCGGTTTCAATTTTCCCATAAACCAATCTGTCTTCCCACTCGAATCCCATTCGCCTCGCGAGGCTCCTTGTGCCTCTGTGCCATGGAGCACCCGGAGAAGGTGCCGCCTATGAAGAATGGCAAGGGTTAAGCCGCAAAGAATCAAGGGTTAAGCATCAAGAAATATGGATTTGATATAAGATTGCTTGGGTTTAACGGTTTAACCGTAACCAATCCAAATTTAGATGTGATGGGAATGAATGGGATAACAACCACACAACATGAAGGGTTTATGGTAGAAAAACGCTGGATTTTAGATGGTGGGATAGGGAGAAGAATGGGATAATCTATGGGGATATTGATGGATTTGCCGGCAATCAAACATGGCTGGGAAATGGTTTTGTTTAACCATCAACTAATAGGGATTTGATGGGAATTCATCGGAACTATGAGAGTTTTTTTCAGAGAATGAAACGTGGCTGGGAAATCCCCGAACTAAATGGATGTCTATAGCTGGGAAAATAATCTATGAATGGTGTAAACAAAACAGCACGCCATGTTTGATTACTGCAGGGTACGGAAAACATAAAAATTTAGATTGTTGTTTTACCTCTATTGAAGCGGGAGTTGTCAAAATTAGCCATGTCGAAAACATGTTCCAAAAACGAGGAGGTCATGAAAATGCTATTTACATCATATATTATATATATATATAGATGTAACAAAACCCCGTCTTACTAGGTCTTTTTTGCTGTCCTATCTTTTTGGACGTTGCTATCAACGCAGTTAAAGCCACTGGATCCGCCGCCATGGCAGGCGCTCAAAGAGATGTTGAGAGTCTGTCGCCCCTGCGGAAAGGCGGAGCCGGCAGAGCTGGGAGATGCAAGAAAAAAGTGGGGATATTTCCGTGAATGGGGTATCTATAACCATTAAATATAGCTTAATTATAACAGATCATGTAATTGGTATGAATTGCATTGATGGCAGTAGAGGTGCCCCAAATTCGGGCCGCGATGAATTGGTATAAGCTATATTTGCCATGAATGGTGTCTTTAACTGGGATGTGGATCTACCCTCCGGTGTTCTCAAACATGGCAAGCTGGGAAATACCCGAAGTAAATGAGAGTTTGAATGGGAAAATCATCAAAAAATTGTGGATTTTCCAGCATGCCATGTTTGACTATTGGTGGGTGCATGGATATTTTATAGGATGTAATGCTGGGTTTTTTAGTACGGGCTGGGTACCTGCAAAACTGGGATTCAAGCCGCAAAAATCGATCTTTTCATGGTTTCATGGAGATGAAAAAATTGCGAATCCATCAATGATTGGGATACTATGAAGAGAGGTGATGGGGCACAGACCCCATTGAAGAGTAACCGGATAGATGGGGTTGGAGTTGTCATTAAGCCATCTAGTTGGGGATCAGAATTTGACGCATGACTTGGGAACCCGGTTCTCAACCAACCAGTATAAAAGGATGACAGATAGATGTGGCCCAAAACACCTACCAGCGGTGCATCTGTGCGGGCCGAACGTTTTGGGGGGACTCATAGCAATGGGCATGGAACCTCTGAAGTTGGAACCCATTTGGCGCCAGCTCCAAGTGGGGGATGTCATTCGGGTCCAAGCCAGTGTGGTGGTTTGGGATCCCTCAGGAGTTAAGCATCTCTTTCGTACCCAGAAGTTGTTCACAGGGACGGGACAGTTGCCCAATTTGGGGTGCTTCACATTTCTGGATGCAGAGGTGTTGCAATCTGGAGAGAGGACACATGTCGATGTCAATCAGGGATTCCGCTTGGGACACACTTTGCCCACTCCGAACATGTACTTTGATTGTGTAGATCTGTGCTCAGGGATCGGCATTCTCACTGAAGGTGTCTCTTCTTGTGGTGTAGGTGTCCGAGCCACCAATGAGTTACAGGATGCCCTGTGTCAGTTCCAGTTGAGGCAGGGTAGGAACAATATAGTACAAGGTGACACCGGTAATTCCGCAAACATTGCTGGGTTGCATGCCGCACATCCGCATCCGGCCCTAGCCACAGCAGGTCTCAGTTGCCAACCATGGTCAAGACTTGGCGATCAAGGTAAGGGAGGTGATGACAGGTCTGCATGTCTCCAGCGAGTCTTGGAAGCTAGCCATTGGCTTTAATGCCACTCCATCCTCCTCGAGTGTGTGGAGGGGGCAGGGGATGACCCGGAAGTTCAGAAAACCATCCGCCAGTTTTGTGAAATGACCCAGTTCAAGAATGCTCAAATCAAGTAGCCATCAGTCATCCCTACCAATGTTGTCATTTGGAGCATATGAAACATTCCGAAAAGCACTGCTTTTATTTGCGCACATTGCATTGCCCACTTATTCAATGTTCTGTACCGGAAACAGAAATTACGTTGGCAGCGCGTTCAGTCGAACTGCTATCAAAGGGCCCAGTTCTAGATTTCTTTACCGGACTAATCACCACTTCTGCTGCTTAACATCTATGTATGTGTCGGCACAATCACCTCGTTGCTGGCTGGATCCAACCTTACGTTGGCAGCGCTTGTATTGTGGTTTGTTTCCACCTTCATAAGAAGGGCCTCAAGACTTTGATCAGCTGCACTGCAACTTGCACCGTTCAGCCCATAGGTTGAGAAATTGCCGATATCAGCAACCCTTCCATATTAGGGTTTCTTAAAATGCGGGATCCCCAAGTCACCATTTCAATATTGAGCTGGTCTAATGACTTGGATGATTTGGGGGTACCCCCGTTTTTGGAAACCTACATATTCCACATTCCACTGCACTTTTCATTTTGGCAGCAACTGGTACAACTGGAAAACGCATCATAGATTGCGGAATCCACTCGTGACCCGCCCGATGCTATCCGCATGGTCAAAAGTTGTTTTGGGCCTCAACCTTTGAGGTTGTCTTTTAAAAAAGGGACACCAAAAACCCATGGTTTAAAAGCTCACTGTACCTGTCAAGGTTGCAATGAATTTGGAGGATCATCCCCAGGCATAGCTACTGGTTCACAAGTTCCCCAAGTTATTCTGTTCCCATTTAAAGCTTGGGAAACTAACCCAAAAAAAAAGGAGGGCTAATTATTTTAGGATTTTTTTTTGCGACAAGTTTAGGATTTTTTTTGGATTCCTGCTTCTCTGCTTTTCCTTCTTCTCTGCTTCTCTGCTTTCCTGCCTTTTCTGCTTTTCTGCTTCTCTGCTTTCCTGCTTTTCCTGCTTCTCTGTTTCTCTGCTGTCCTGCTTTTTTGCTTTTCTGCTTTTCCTGCTTCTCTGCTTCTCTGCTTTTCTGCTTCTCCGTTTTTTTTTGCTTTTCTGCCTCTCTGCTTTTCTACTTCTCTGCTTTCCTGCCTTTTCTGCTTTTCTGCTTCTCTGCTTTCCTGCTTTTCCTGCTTCTCTGTTTCTCTGCTTTCCTGCTTTTTTGCTTTTCTGCNTTTCTGCTTTTCTGCTTCTCTGCTTTCCTGCTTTTCCTGCTTCTCTGTTTCTCTGCTTTCCTGCTTTTTTGCTTTTCTGCTTTTCCTGCTTCTCTGCTTACCTTTCTACTTCTACTTCTTCTTTTTCTGCAGTCATGCGTTTTTGCTGCTTTGCTTCTTCTTTGCTTTCTCTTGGTNTTTGCTTTATTCTCTCCTGTTTGTATCCTAAATGAAACCCTAGAACAACCTTAAAGAAACCCTACATGAAACCCTGCATGAAACCCTACATGAAACTTAAATGAAACTCTGCATGAAACCTTGCATAAAACCCTAAATGAAACCCTACAGGAAACCCTACATGAAACCCTATATGAAACCCTACATGAAACCCTGCATGAAACCCTACATGAAACTTACATGAAACTCTGCATGAAACCGTGCATAAAA
>BGPT01001410.1:22003-45584 GCA_003297045.1 Symbiodinium sp. clade C Y103 | reverse complement strand
CAAAATGGCAAATTCAAGTTCAAAACCATTGCAAACACAAGGCAAATGGTACCAGCCAAGACATCCAAAAAAAAATCCTAAACTTGTTGCAAAAAAAATCCCAAAACTATTCCACACCCGAAAAAAAATGGTCAGTTATCATTCCTTACTAGGTTGCTCCTATATCACATCATATCCCATCAGATATACCCTTCGAATCTCCATCCGCACAATCAGCACTTTTGCAGGCCCCAACAGGGTGGAAAAGCAGTGTTCCATCATTTTCATAGGATTTTTAGCTAGCTGAAATCCCTATCCAATGCTTGGTCTTGTCATCCCACTTTCAATACTGGAGCGTTATCCTAGCGGCTAATAACCCTGGTTTTTTTTCCATATACAAATGGAGAAACTAAACCATAAAACCACTAATATTACATTATAGTCACCATTTTCCCAGCTCAAAACCTGATTTGTGCGAGTTCAACCATGATACTCCCATGATATCCCACAAGGTGTTGCCCCCAGCGATGTTGGTTTCTAAAGCCCGGTGAACTAGTTCGATATATATCTACTATCAATCCCAGAAAACGCCTACCTGGTGGCTCATCCCAGTTACTAAGTAGCTTATTCACCTAGTTATAAGATGTTATTAGTGGAGATTGTCCCTACTTATCCCACTAACTAAACCAGGGATATATCCTACTTAGGCACCACCTGGCATCCTTGTTGGTAAAACAGGATACCTCTGCGAAACAAAAAAAGGCTGGTTAGTATACATCTCCAATTGAATAGAATAGAAAAGACCATAACTGGTTGAGATCATTTAATATAACATTATACGATATTGATTCTATATTAGTTTTATCTTATTAATCCATATAAATGGGCTATGAACCATGCTATACCCCAAGTTCCTAACCATTTCCTCGCAGGTCTTGTTGCTGGAAGCGGGCATTGCTGAGAAGCCCATCGTGCGTTGGGGCCAGAGGCCTCGAAGCAGCCAAGGGGGGGGGGTAAATGGCAGAGTTACTGGGGATGATCCGACTAACCATTGGAATATGATTGCAATATCATTGCAATATCATTGGAATATCACTGGAAGAGTATAATATAAATATATATGAATTGATAATTGGATGCGTATTCAACCACCCAACATCGGAATGGTGCCAACTTTTTCTCGCATCCAACGGCTACATTGGTTGCTTCTATTTTACGATTTTGGCGAAACCCGAAGGTTTCTTTGTTGAATCTACAATGGTTGGTTTTATCAACATGTTGGTTGGTTTAATACACATTCATGTCAGTTACGTCCACGCCGGTTCTTTTTGCGTGGGTTATCATTGAAAGAATGAAACCACAAAGCCTAGCTCAAAAGGTGTCATGGGATTAGGCGTTGCAATGTCCATCAAAAAGGGCTTATGTGTCTAGGTTGCATGTGTGATGTGTCGCTCGTTTTTTGATGTTATTCCAAGTCAAAAATTTTCACGTCATGCACATTGGTTTTCGCAAGAGTCCTTGAACTCGATCCGCCATGTTGACCGACTGGTACATATAGGAAGCAGCAGTGGCAGTGATGGTAGAGTCAAATAGAACTGCCCCTTGTCAAAGTATGCTGCCCCGCCGGTGACTGAGAAGTTAAGGTGTTCAATAACATCATTTGTCGGGAAAAACAAAGAAAACGCATATATGTGGTATGCCCAACAATAAACCTAGCATTTGCGGATGGTTTATAGTTTGAAACCATCCATTTATGGTTATTTTTGCCATGGTTGATTCTTGGGTTCACCACCTGAGTGAATACAAAGAATGAACTCTAACTCCTGATTTTGATCCTAGAGGGTTGCAAATGACGAGTATCCATGATCCCCATAGAGACGTAGGATCATGCCATGGGCCCTCTGGAAGGCATTTCACCAAAATGGGGATGAAACCATGTAGAACCTACCCGAACCTACCCTTTGGGAATCTCATGCAGCTATGGCCAATCACCATGTTTCATAGTTAGATCATCCACTTGGCCAGGCATTTGGGCGTGGTGCCCAATCCAACACACGAATGGGAGTTCGCCTACCGGGACGGGCCACACGTGTGATTTGGGACGGGATCAGTGGCCATTTCGGGTATCTAAATTGAAAGTACCTGCCACACGTGTATATTATGTATATATGTATATATATATATATAGGTGCGCCATATATAAGGTCCATGTGAGGGCTATGCAAGGGAATATACCCAAAAAAGATGACTTTATCACTTTATATGGTACACTAAAGAGCCATGGGTATCCATCTTCCTTAATCAATTCGTCAGTGTTTGTTATGGCTTTGACGGCAAATAGGGATACCCAGGATGCTCCCAATCCGGGTGTTTGTCCGAATAACTTTCCGCTGAATTTTGCGATTTGAGATATTCCTCCAATTTTGGGATAGACCCTTCAAATCCCATCCCCCTAATATCAAAAATACATCTGATATGGGCCCCCAACATCATTACTACACCAGAATTTCTAGGTGTTTCAGATTGGCGAGAAGTGATTACTTGTGCCATTATTCTGTGAGAGATCCCATAGGTATGCCTGGCTTGTAACTTCTGCATGAAATCCTCTGATTTAAAAGGAGTGTGGCAATCCATCTTCATGTGTTCAGCATCGCATTCTCGGAGTCTACATTGATACTTGGTGGCTTATCCTGCTTGCTAAGTAGGTTATAACCCTAATAGGTGGATTAAGCCTACCTATCCCATTTATAGCTGGGGTTACAACTCACCTACTAAGTGGGATGAGCCACCAAGTATACGAAGTTGTTTTTTTCCAAACTTGGCATCAAAATAAAGCACCTCAATGCTTGAGTAGCAGAAAAAATGTGATGGATCACACAGGAACATTTGTAGCCCCCCTGGGTCAATGTTCGGCCCATAGCCATGTTGATTTACTTGACCCAATGTTGATTTTGTAGCAACTCCCAAAACGACAGAAGTAAAAAGACTTACTGTTTCCAAACGTGATCCCCTCCTATAAATCAAACATGATTAAGTCAAACATGATTCGCTAGAAAGTCCTCCATTATCCTCCATATATAGATGATTTCCCATTGAAATGCAACATGTTCGGGGATTAACCAGCAATCCGAGGATAGCGGCACTAACCCTTCCAGCCCGACCAAAATCCTCCAGGACGACAACGATGTTCTGGGTTTGCTGCGAGCATGCGAGGGATTGAAGGTGGACAAGGTGCGAAGTGTGGTGCGTCAAGTGGAAGAGATGTCCTTTGATTGATTTATTTTGAATGTACCCTCCAAACCAACATTTCTTTGGAAAATGGCCCATTCATAGATGATTTACATATAAAACAGGTGTGATTTTCCATAGTTATGCTATATTACCAGAGAGTAACTATCATTTATGGTGGTTTTAATAGGTTTCAAGCATCACATGGGGGCCTTAACTTCACCCCATGGTTTCCATGGGGGATCCCTAAAAACGGGGATGGTTTTTGATATGGAAAATCCCGAAAAAATGGAGAGCATCCCCAAATAGGGGCCCCATGTTTCCATGTAATTTAGTTGTTTGTTGATAGTTTGTGGTGTTTATACTGATAGTCTTGTGGGATTTTCTGAAAAAAATGTGATTTGGTCGGTACCCCCTAGGAAACCTCCATATAGGCGATGATCATAACCCATGTACGGGAATCCCAATTACCCAACAAGTATAACGGAATGATGGGTTTGAAGAATGCCCTTCTTGGAAAATAGGGAATTGACCTACAAAGTGCGGATTTTATCAGTAGTTGGAAGTAGATCTATGTAGATCTAATCATCAACGATGGGAGATTGAAGTAGACTTCTGCCTCATTATCGAGATGATGGCAGTTCTCCATCTCGAATTGATATTTGACTTGCCAAACCGGTGGACCTTACCATCATAACTGGGATTTAGCCAAATGAAGAATCCAAAATTATGGATATAATTGGGCGGCACGGGGATTTCCCTAGAGGAATTGGTGATGAGAACATTTTAAGGCGGATGTGGATGTTTATGGATTTTTGGAATTGTCCAGAAATGATGATTTCAACATAGTTCAACATTGGGGTATCAAACCAAAAATTTTATGGAACATCATGAGATACGGGATATATAACCAAGAATACGAATTATGGGTCCAGGCAATGTGCTTAGTCTTGGCAATCACAGAGGAACATGATGCTGGACTGCTGGATTTGGGCCTAACTTTGGAACAAAGCCATTGAAAGCTGTGATTGAAAAAGCGCCAGATTCTGGAAGTTGAAGAGCTTGGATCAACAGCCATTTGGTAAATCTGGCAGATACTGTGGATGGTTGCGAAATCCTGTACCAACTGGTAACTATTGGAAACTATGAAACACTGCAAGTAATGGGATTATAAGGGAATAAACCATTTACCAACTGGTGCAGGATTTCTTTCATCCACAGTATGCTGGGTAGACTGCGATGAATACTTAGATGCCACACCACGAATCAAACAAGATACTCTTTAGTAATCAAATATGGCGATAGGTTATCCCGAAAAAAAGCGGACATTTGAGTTGAAAAATCGAAAATCATGGGGGGATTTTTAATTGCCATGTTTGATTACCAGAGGGTAGGAAAAACGGGAACTTTATGGGATTTAACCATTGTAAAACGGGAACCTAGCCCTGTTTAATGGGATCTAATGGGATTGTATATAAATGGGATTATAAATGGGATTACAAATGGGATATATCGGGATTATAAATGAGATTTTATGGGATCAATGACTTCATAAACTGAAAATTGACTCCTTTGACTGGATTTTGACGAACGAAGAATCTACAGGACCTCCCCCCAAGTTTTTAACAGGCCAACCCTTTGCGACGGGTAGTTTAAGTGATGCAGGTTTTTGCAACTTTGACGCGGATTTGCAATACGCACTTAAAATATCTGAAACTCAGGGTTTGGCAGATAATATCTAAGAACAGCCATAGCATTTAGTAGCAATACCTACCTTGAACCCAACTGACCCTTATTTCGTGTGAAGTGTACCAATAAAGTGAAGATTGACAATCCAACATACAGCTAGAAGTAGCTGGCGAAAGTAGAAATATCTGCTACAAGGTCTCAATGTAGCTACGGGTACAACCGTGTCACTGGGATGAACTACGAACAACTTTGCTTTAAACTACAACTTGCTCATACTAGTAGCTGTTTCACCAAGTTGCCCTCCCGCAAACCTGCAAACTGGAAGAAGCACATCGACCTGAATCATCCCCAAATTGGTGAATTTATTTGAATTATACATGCATGCATACTTACATTGCGTTACATTGCATTGCATGAATTAGATGCAGTACATGCATTACATTCATTCCATACATTCCATGCATTACATGCATTACATTACATTGCATTGCATTACATCAGATAACATGACATTATATTACATTACATACATTACAGTACATTTCATGAGATGACATTACAGTACAATACAATACAATAGGTTACATTACATACATCCATTATACATTGAACGCATGGCATGCATACACGCGTGCATACATCAAGTTTTTATGTCTATGTGACTTTGTATATATACATATGTAACATGTATATGTAAATACATATACATGTGTGTCTGGATGAATTTCCCCAATGCTGCTTTTCAGACTTGGAGATTCCCGTTGCCATGGTAGATTACTGGATGGCGGCAAGAGAAAGATTTGCAGCCCCAGCAATTGGTGCAGCTGCAGGATTGTTGCTGCTTTTTGTCTCCCCTCAACAGAACCGCCCCTTTGAAAAAAAAATGGATACGGCTGATTTTTCCACCAGCCACTACCTAACCACCAAGAAGGGAGTCACCTTGCAAAGGCTTACCCCTAGCCAGCCATCGCCCTTGGCATCGGAAGAGATGTGACCAGTTTTGGGGGATGAAGTGCAAGAAAATCCTCGCAAATCGCTCTGGAAATGGACTTTGGATAATCCGGGCTGAATACATTCTGATAAATAGAAATATCTATCTGTATCTATACAATATACATACACATGTACATATATATATATACATATACACATGTGTATGTCTTAATTCTTAATGCATACATACAATATATATATATATATATATGTATGTATGTATATACATATGTATATATATATATATATATGTATATATATATATATGTATATATATATATATGTACATATATGTATATATATATATATATATATGTATATACGTTGGCCTCAGTGCCAGTATGACATGATGTGAAAACTACAGATCAAACCACCAGGTCGGGGTAGACCCTGGGAAGCCCTGATATCGCGACCAGATGTGTCTTGCTGAATGGTGGTGCGTTAAGCTACAAATAGAGGAATAATATCTCATCAGACATGAGTTTAGATTTTTTAGGGGGAATCTAGGGTCAGTCCTGATCAAGTTCCGGGTTTTCTGGTGCGATTTCTGGGGTGCCACCTTTGTGCAGCTTTAGCTGAGATACAATAATTTAGGGTATCCTGAAAGTCCTGTAAATCCGGTTTGGTGCTTATTTGAATTTAAACGGTTTTCTGAGTTTTCTCAAGCGTGTGTTCCGAATTATGCAGCTATCTTTTGGTGAGAATCTTGAAAAGTACCTCGCATTTCTGAAGCCTGATGGAACTTTGATGCGGGTACGGGTTAAAACTTGTGGCCCAGACTGTAGATGACCTAGTAATTAAGTTGTTTGCCATCGTTCCACTTTATCGGCTCCTGGCAGCTGGCAGCAAGTATAGCAAACGCCACATTGTCCGCAACGACTTGCCAACATCTCTGGGAAGCTATGGCTGTGAGTAGGTGATGGTTTTTTTTTGCAAATGAAGGAAGACTAGACTAGGTGGCAAGCGGTAAGTTTTTGTAAGCAGGGCATCTGAGGTTGCCATGTGACCATAGAAGCGCAAGTAGCCGCCCCAACAAGATTTGATCGAAGACGATCCCGAACAAAACGGCGCGGCAATAAACAGGCATGCTCTGTGACGCAAATCACTGGATGTACCTTCAGGAGCCCGCCTCCGGCATCTGCGCTGTTCTGAGCCATTACACATTTTCACATGAGGCGCCCACACACAACCACACACACAACACCCAGGGCTGCGGGGAGGCAAGCCTCTCGGCTTTCACATGCCTGTAGGTTTTCACGCCCTCCATGTCTTGTCTTTTCTGCTGCAGAACCTTCCAGCTTGGCCCCTTGTTAAATTGCGGTGCTCGGGTGGGCAACCCTATGGGTGATTTTCCTCGATATATCGATTCATCTTCTCTGAGGCGTGGGGGACCATCCCGTTGGATATTTAGCGACGCTAAAGATAAGGGTTGAAGAGATGAAAGATGGTCAAGAAGTTTCTTTCTAAGGTGGGCTTCCGGTGGAACATGTTACAAACTGAATTCCATGCAATATGATGCCATTCCACTGTTCCCAGCGTTCATTCCATGGAGGGGATAAACAGTTTGAGGCACTTGCCACTGAAGCACCGGTCACGCGTTGACATGTTGGGGGGCCTTTACCGGCGAGCAGAAGGACGCCTTTACCGCCGAGCACAAAGACAACTGAGTCTTCCAATCACGGTCACAGTTTGCTGCGTCTGCACAGGGATAACCTTTTGAAGACAAAAGTCTGCTGTGCAAGGCCTCACATGACATGCAGGGCGCGCTTCAAGTCCAGTAACTCTTGTTGTTGTTTGCCTGGCGCGGTGTCTAGGGAAGTTAAAAGCGCTCTTAAAGGCGGCCTAACAAACAAACGCGCAAACACCGTTACAAAAGCGCTCGCAATCCGTTGCTCACGATCTTGCAATGAACACCTGTTTGTGGCCCCAGACTGCGTGTAACACTTATTTCGCCACGCGCGGCTTCAATCTCAGTTTGTTTGGCGCTCTGTAGCAATGACAGGGTGCACAGAAAGAACTTGGACGCGTCCCAGTTTCAAATCAACATTCGCGTTTCGAATTTCCTTTTCGATCCAGAAGGGGGCGGTTTCCCCCCACACCCAGGATGGGACACCGAACACTGATCTATTGTTCGTTTCTTTGCGGAATCTTGGCGTACTTGTTAATATAATGAAAGAATATGAAAGACAGAATCTCATTGGGGTTTTGAGCCGCGCCAATTCAAGGATGTTGGGCGCAAAACTTGTTCAAAACACACCCGCAACTTGAAATCGGCGTTGGACAGAATTGGTTCCAAAATCAAGAGCCAAGATCTGGTTTCGAAACAAAATAGTTCCCTGGGAGTTGACAACGCGCCAGGTGCAAACTCGAGGTATGGGGAATTGGTACCTCGTCTGGGCCTCGCACTCCGACTCAGAATGACACGCGAGGGGAAAAGAAGCGCGACTGAGGTGATGGCCGGTGTAAATCACAACGACCTCACCATAAATGATGGTGAATAAAGGAAGGATCCCAAAAGTACATTCTGCGCATGTATCTCCGGCTCGGGAAATTGTATTATGATTTTCCCAAAGAGGGTATGATCCATTGGTTGTTCAACACCATGATCACAAATGCGTGTCCGGAGTCCGAACGTTTTGCAAAAAAAAACTGAATCGTGGTGTTGTACATTTTCTGGCGGCATCATTTTCCCATCCTCCCTGACGACAGGTTGAGGCATATTTTGAGCCATTTTTTGGGATGGGTTGTGGAAACCATGACTTGTCAATCTTGATCAGTGTTTGTTCCTCCCTAAATTTGGAACTTTGAAACCACCAACCCCGTCAAAACTAGATACCCTAAAATTGGATTGCTAATACCAAAAGCGACACAAATATCACGTCCTGCAAGTTTCAAATGGTTGAATTTTACCAAAGCGGTTTCTAGGTCAATCTAATAAAATTCAATTTAATATATAGGTTTATATGTATATACATGGTAGCCCCCAAAAAAAAAAAAACCTACCATTTTAAAAGTTTCAAATTTCATTGCTGGGATCAAATTCAAATTCAAAAATCGCCAGATTCATATACTATAGTATATTTTACACACCATATGATCATATGCAAGTTCATTTTTGTAGGGCATTTGGGTGCCATGGCCTTTGGGGCGGCGTTTTTGGTCACAGCTGACGGAGCAGTTTTGATGATTTTGGGATATCTCCCTAATACAGTGACTAAGATATGGGGGTTTCCATAAATGGTGGATCCCCAGAATGGATGGTTTATGAAGGAAAATCCTACTCAAATGGATGATTGAGTAAGGGGTACCCTGATTCTAGGAAACCTCCATATCATGGCAAAGAGCTATTGCCGGGATATAATCTTAATATGCAATAGTGAATTTGTAGGTTCCTGTTGGCAAAAATAAAGTATGTAATATGGTGTTTCATGGTGTGATGATCAATATTAGGATATGGTTTACGTTTACGTTTTTGTTGCTAACAAGCTTATGGGAATGTAAAACAAACGATATTGAAAGGATAGCCAACAATATGATGGCTTTGTCCTGGAGTGACTCCACGTGATGGCCAAGAATTGGAACAATGATGACTTACCGATGGATTTGAAGTTCTTTGATTTTATCCTTAAAATGGATAGCAAGGCATGTGAAGCCGTCATGGGAATCTGGCTAAATTATATCAAGACTTCACTGGCCGACCTCGTTTTGGATGTCAGCTATGCCAAGCTGCATAGTGGGATCTATCATGACGGCTTCAAAATCATTCGACGTTCACACCTGTCACAGCTGTGGCATGTTGTGGTTGAACGATTTCAACTCCAGGAATGGATGATGTACTTTTCACAGACCATTGGACCAATGGCAGCTGTAGGTTTCCAGATGCAATCTCAGCATCAAAACTTCGAGTCTTAAACCTGCCATCATGGCGTCCCCATGGCAACCCCATGGCAACCTTTTGCCCCTTTCGCCGGGCGGCAGTGTGCTGCATACGCTTTGCCAGCGGCTTGACGAGACCCAACAAACTCAAGGTGCGGCTGCACCGTGCATCTCAGGTGGTCATGAAGATATGGTTTTGGTACCTGAAAAACTTGTGTGAAAATCCTAGAATCCCAAGTGTTTTATCTTTATATTCCCTGTGAAAACTTGAAAGTGTTGTGCGTCTCCGCAATTTTTAGACAAACTCATACTGTATAATCCTGCACCCGTAGTGACCGGGGAAAGCAACTTCATTCACGGGTACTTGAGTACAATTTCATCTTTTGCTATTACAGAAAAATATTGCCCTCTGGTTATTTAACATAGCCATGGAAAATTGCTGATTTTGGATGATTTTCCCATTAAAACCATCATTTAGAGGGGATTTTCCATGGCTATGTTAAATAACCAGAAAGCAACCAGCCCAAAATTAACCTGGTTTTCGGAGAATCCAAGACTGGGCATGAAAATGTTTGAACAGTTGAGACACTACTGGATTGCGCCCTCTTCGGCTTCCGTGTTGATATGTAGATTTGATGATTTGGATGTTTCCTAACACGGGGGGACCCCCAAATCATCCAAAATTCGACCATTTTAGTCATTTGCGTATTGAAACCTATGCTTTTTGGGGATCCCCCATTTCAGAAACCTACACTGTGTATATTTAACATTATTCAACTATCTATATCACAATTGGTTTGTGTAAATTGTGTCGCGACCTCAACGAAAAACCCAGCCCCATGTGTGACGGATCGGATTGAAGGAAGCCCCATGAGTGATGGGCCAAAAAGAATCAAGTTTTTTTAAACCTACACTTTCATGAAACCCCAAAAAAGATGGCAAAATATGATACTGTGTCGGTATTTCAGGATTGGATGTTACCAACTTCTGCATCTTTGGGTAGAAAATCATCTCAGGTCATCCCTCCATATACTGGCCCAGAATGATGGAAGCAGCAAAGGAAACCACCCCGGAATTGGCCAAAAAGAGACCATTTTGGGGGTGGAAATTGGTATATATTGTCAGTTTCCGGAAGAAAAATTCAGGCATTTCATGCTAACTAGATTGGGATAGGCGATTTTTTGAAAGGGAAAGCTTGGTGAAGTGCAGTTAAAGAGTTCATGGGGATGTATAAGACAACAAACAGTGAATGGCTCATGGATGCCAATGATTCATCAATTCATGCCAAGTTTCACGGGGTAAACCAACTGGTGTATACCATTTTCACGGCTGAACCAGGCAATCCACCGAAAAAGCTACATAGTGGACCTACAGTTCTCAGTCAATCGCACTGTATGGTCAGCATGGTTATCAAATTATTCATTATTCATTGATATTCGTTGCTTATCACCTTTGATTGTTGTTCAACTCGCCCATGTTTAAGAAATATTCCACTTTTTGCCCGGTCGATCCACACCACATTTTGCGCTGAATGACCCCCCCACGTTCATTGATTGAAGTCCAAATTGTAGCAACTTTCAGATGGAAAGGCAAGATCGCCTGAAAATCACGGTACAAGTAACCTCTTAGGTCTCGTTTTGGTGGTCACAAGAAACCACATCCAACCCATGGGCTTTTCTCATGCAGCCCCGACCTCAGCGCAGGGGCATCGCAACGGCCGGCTTCCAGCGGAAGTACTCGAAGCTGAGCAAAGCTTTTGGCAGGAGGCTGGCTGGGCTTCACACTGTGTCGTGGTGCCATGCTTAGCTAGAGCAGCCTCCAAATGGAGGTTTCCTAAGTCATAGGGTTACCCCCAAATCATCCAGTTTTATGGGATTTTCCATTATAAACCATCCATTTTTGGGTACCCCTATTTTAGGAAACCTCCAAATAGAAAAGTTGAACAACTGGACATTGAGGAAACATCATCGAAGTATCCTGGAAAGCCTCGGAGTTATTTTTATCGGTTGCTGCTTTGAACGCCAATATTGGGATATGATTATGATATGGGAATATGAATGTGGAAAATATCACCAACAACATGATTGTACCAGGTGCCCATCGGTGCCACATGCTTCGCTTGCTTTGTATCGACAGATTTATTGGGAGTATTCTACAGTTGGGTTTTAAACCAACACAACTGGGGTGGGCCACCTCCTGCTTGCAGATGCATGCCAAGCTTTGTGAGTGAACAAACCAAACAGGTCATCTATTGGGATATGGATATGGGGATTTCATATGGATTCAATGGTAGTATAATGGGATATGATCCGAAAATCAGTGTGTGGGAGTTCACTATCCAAAGATGTCGCACTCAAACTTGGCAGGGAGGCACCCCACAGTTGTAAGTTGCTTTATAATCCCCATTATCTATAGATAGAACCCCCATAAACCCGAATGAAATTGGAGTTGTAAACCAACTTCGCCAACTATGGGGCACCACCCTGTCGAAAAATCTTCGATGATGTTTCCAGCAACAAAAACCTCCGGTGTCCTCAACCGTGGCTGACTGGAAATCTGCGAACTCTATGGAGTTGTTAATGGGAAAATCATCTATACCCTCTGGTAATCAAACGTGGCTAGCTGGAAAATCCTCTATCAATGGAGGTTTATAGCTGGGGAAATCACCTAGAAATGGTGGATTTTCCATTGCCACGTTTGATTACCGGAGGGTCGATGACTTTCCAGCCATGTTTGATGAGACGGGATGGACATCCTCGGGCAGCTGCACTTTGGAGAAACCATGTTCCGCAAGTGTTTCGAAGGTTACCCTCTGGTGAACTAACATAGCTATGGAAAATGGCCATTTTTTATGGGAAAATCCATCTATAAATGGCAGTTTTCAATAGCTATGTTAGTTTACCAGAGGGTATCATCAATCCCAACAAAGAGTTGGGATGTATCCTCTATTTTACAGCTATGAATGGAGAATTCAATGGCTATTGCAGATTGAATTATGGCTAAATTTAGCCGGATCCGTGAATCCCACCCATTTTGATGTGACCATGATGGGGATCCATGGGTTGTGACCGCCAAGCGTGTTTTAAGTGGCTTTGTTTTGAGACGTTTGGATGGAGGAATCTGATGTCCCACTAAACAGAAAACTCTCTTGTGGGGTATCTGATCTTCGCCATATTCAGATCTTTGAAACAACTACACTTCGCTGTTTTCAGAGAGTCACGTTGTATTGCGGCAGTCTAACACCTCAAGAAATTTCCCTGGCACAGCCTGGCAGAGTTCCCTGCTATTTCAGCGTATTTCGCGATTGTAAACCCCAAGAAATTGGGGTTTATGTTTGGGTATATCAGGATCAACCTTGGATATGCACTTTTATTCCTTAATCCTTTTCCCATACAGAAACGGTATACACCCCAGGTAAAGATCCATTTATTTCTGGTGCAGGATATCTATGCTCAGACGTAATATGGTGGAATTGTTGGGTTAAATCCCCACAATATACAAACGTTTCGGGTCTACATCTCCATTATATTGGGGTATACAACAGTATGCCAAGTGTAAACACAGTATCCCGGCTATGATTTCAGCCATAGTATCTACATGTATCTACCATATGTCCGTATATATATATATATAACCGGCACCATGAGAGGACACGACCATCTAGTAACTTAACGTAGCTGTGAGAAATCAATGTTCCATAGATTCCATAGCTATGTAAAATTACCCAAGGGTGATTCAAAAATGTGCAAAATTGTTGGTGATCATTTTTATTTGCGTTATAATCAGCAATCATTTGATGATTATTCTAATGATTGTTGTCACTGTGGATTTACTGGTAACTGGGAACTATAACCATTCATTTGCCATTGATTTTGCCATTATTAACCATTCATTAACCATGCCTTAACCATTCATTAACCTCATGGTTAACCCATTGTTTAGTGTATTACCATTCACTATTGATTTAACTATTATGAACCACCATCAACCATTGATCTTCACCAAAAATGTCCACCCGACCGCCAGGTGCAGCAGGTTCAACAGCAGCATGTCCAAGCATCCCGGGAGGTGGCTCAGGGTGCTTGTGATTCCCAAAAGAATGGGGTGATATGGAGGCTCATGATTGTTAAGAATGGTGAATGGTGATTAGTAGTGATTGATAGTGATTGATCAAGGTAAATAGTGGGTTAATAGTGATTAATAGTGCATTAACAGTGATTAATAGTGATTTAACAGTGATCAATAGTGATTTATCAGTGATTAATAGTGATGTATGCTGGGTAATAGTAGGTTCATAGTGATTTCTTTTTCTATGGAGGTTTCCACCCAGTCATGGGGGTATCCCCAAGTCATCCAAGTCATGAACGATCAAACTATTGGAACCTATTGTGACATGGGGGATCCCCGATTTTTAAGAAAGACTCACAATTTGTTCTGTATCTGTTGACCTGGGGCAGAGGTGAGAAGGTCCCACACTTGGATTACCTTCTTCAACTTGCAATGGGCAATGGTGGCAAAGGTGGAGGGCCCAACGACTTCTTTTTCGGTGACTTTCCGCCTTCCGCCACGACGGTCGCAGCCACTTTCAGCAAAGAAGCCAGCTGCCTCTGTGGATCCGCGTCTGGAGTCTCTGTGTCTGATAGGTATACCATGGCCCACCAAATTGATGACACCTACGAGAAAGAATTGAAGGGCGCTGGTGGCACCAAATGGAGCACCTCGGTCTTCAAATACTTCCACCAAGGGAGCAACAGGTTCGAGGAGTGGGCCTTCCTGATGCAGGGCAGCCGAACCAAGCAGATTGGGTTCTTACGCAGAACCAAGCTACTTGTCGGCACTTAGATGAGGAATAAAATTTCATTTGGTACTACCCCTGGCCCTATTTTTCAGAAACGTCCATGTCTTGGTTGTTTCGCTTTTGGATGTTGGGGAAAATGATGATTGAACAGTGGATGGAATGAGGTATCTTATTTTCAGACAAACCTAGATGGTCACAATTGGTTTCAAGGGTGCAATCCCTGTGATAGAGCTCCCCAAGTTGTAGATTTGGCCAATTTCTTGATTTGCCACAGGGTAATGTGAACCATATTTGTTCCACAGCAATAACTAGTAATAACCATCATAACTCGATGTTAAGAAAATTTCAGAACCATCAGAAGCCTCAAAATCATCTGATCATATTCCATGCCACCTTGATACTTGTGCCTGGCAGGCATCGGATCCGTAGTTTTTACCCCCACTGGGATGCGCATAATGGAACCGACCATTGACAGGGACCAGCAACTGGATGAATAGGTCACTTAAGATGCTCCGATTTCGGTGATCCTTAAAAATTCGACCCAGCCAAAACAAGGCATCATTGTTTTGTGTGTCTAAGAATGACCCTGATGCTTAGTTCACTGATGCTCAACTTGCGGATGGCTGTGTCTAAAATTTGAGGCTAGTCTCTGGTAGTTGAGCGTAGCTAGTGAAATCATGAAAACCACAAAAGATTACTGTACCATGTTTAATAGCTGAGTCATGTGGGATTGTCTTGAAATAGGGGATACCCCCAATTATAGCCATTTAATGGGGAAAATGATGATGAACCAATGGATTTAGAGATACCCTATTTTCAGACAAACCCATGTATACCAAAGCCATTTTCCGTAGCTGATACATTGCCGGAGGGTACCTCAGAATGGCCATTTAGTTGAAATTAAGGTACGTCATGTTCAGACATATCCAGATATGTCGATCTAAAGTTAAACAGTCATCACCACGATATGACCGTAGCATACCCCAATTCCAATGGATTATCATGGACAGTTAGAGGCACCATGTTATTCCTATCTGCTACTGGCATGAATATTGCAGTGCATCTCCTTTATATAAATACCATAGGATATGACACCAAAAAAAGGATGCCATTTCATGTCAATGTCACGCTTTTCCTTGGAATTAGGGTTCACAACTATGTCAACCTAATGTGAAATATTCATAAACACATTTTTCATACCTTATGATGTTTTCTAATGGTACCAAAATCATGCCATCATGTGATGAATACCATAATAAGAAGATATGTGGTCCCAGTAAATAATCATATGTCCATTATTCTCATGGTATCTATTCATCCAATGTTATGATACCCTATGGTACCCATGAGATGTCCATATCCCATTATCACTCGTACGGTACTCTTGATATTCCCATTAACGAAGTTGAAATGTTTAAGAGACAAATGTTTCGGAGATATAAGTCTACGACATTGTTGCAATATCATATCATGCAACATACTGTATGCTTGAGTCATGGCATCTTACTAATATCAGTTTTTGTGCTAGGTTAGATCACAAACTATATTTGTTTTAACATATGATACCCTTATCTATTCATATATGTACATTGGAGCGAAAACCCTCTTGGTTGATGTCTAGTTCCGGGGTCAATCCATGAATACGATATATGGATAAGATATGCAGTAATCAGATATATTAAAATGTTACATGATATATGAATATGGTATACTACCCTTGATATATTGTTGATTAAAGATGCTAAGGTATCTATCAGATTTCTTATCATATCATATCATTTATAACCCATAAAATGTGATCATATATTTAGGCTTATCCAAACATTTTATATATATATATATATATTACCCACTGTATGATCATGAATATGATTCATATAATATGATAGATTATGATTATACCCTTTATGAATATGATAGACTATTGGGGATAAATGCCATATCTTGATATGACAAGATGTGGATAACCCCCCGCGACGACCGCGCACGCGCGCGCTCCAGGCGCAAGCGCGCCGACGTCGCCAAAAGCCGCGGCAGGTCGTGACGGAGGCGGAGGCAGAGCTGTTGCCCATGGGAATACCCATATGGGTTTTGTTGGGAATATAATGGGAATCTAATTTTGTATAACTGATATTGTGAACCTCGATATTTTTTGACTGGTTTTTCTGTCTTTGATGCTCGGATGATCTGTTTTTTGAATGGGTTTTGCCGGTATGAATGTGGCACCTCCCAAACAGATGTCTCCCAGCTGGTCAATAGTACCCGTTTCACTCACAAATGTTTCCAGCTGGCTGAAGCTGCCCAAATCCCGATTTCCAAGTTTGGTACCATGGCAATCTTTCATTTCCCTATCAAGAAAAAGTATGCGGAACAGATCCATCGTGGAGAAAAGTACCAAGAGGCCAGGGCTGCCAGCTCGGCAGCCCGAAAGGTGAAAGCGGGTGATTCAGTGTCATTTCATTGGTATCGCCGGGAACATCTGGTGTGCCGCGTGAGCTCTGTTGACCGTTGGCGTGTGGACGAAGCTTGCGCTATGTGCCCTGGCCTCTTGCCAGACATTGAGGGTTTCAATGGGAAAATGATCTGAATCTATAAACGGGTGATGTTCCATTACCCTCTGGTAAACTAAGATAACTATGGAAAATCTCCATTTTTTATGGGAAAATCCACTATAAATGGCCATTTTCTATAGCTACGTTGAATTACCAGAGGGTACCATGTTTGATCATCGGAGGCTAAGTGAGTGTATAACTGGGCAGACTCGGCTTTATGGTGGATATATCTACATTTAGAACCGGTTGTAGGCCAGCTCACATTGTGGCGGTCCTTCCTGTGCGTTGTAAAGTAGTAAATTCTGGTAATTTTCATGGGCCATGATCACGGGATATATTCCGCGTTGTGGGGAGTGGGGAGATATTCTAATCTCATGGGTTCTTAAACAGGTTGTTTGATGCATTATCGGTCTTGGTTCTCACCCCAGCGTAAGCCATCAAAACTCAAACTTTCACCAGCGATGTCACGTGGTCGATCAGTTGTGAGGGATGTAACCAGCAGAAAATAGAGATTTGATCATCAGAAATTTGGACATATGGAAAAAGATTGGTACCAACCGTCTATGGCTACCCTTGCAACCTGCCCCTCTCCTCCGGAGGTTATGTTAGGAATACTTTTTCACATCAACTCTTTGATATCCACGTATATCACATCACACATCCACATGATACCCACATGACGTCCCCACCCTTGTTTTAATGTTTCCATATAATGATTATTTTTTTCAACCATGTTTTCCACATATCCAAATTTCTGATGATGAAATCAGCATTTGTTAGTGTTTATTTGTCATCTAGACCATGTTTTCCATGGTTTCATGGTGAAATACCTGGTTGTGATGGATAAATCTTGAATCCCTGATCAACCACCATTAAACCTCTATCATCCCAGTACATCACCAGTCCCATCATATTCCCCATTTTCGCTGGACTCAAAATGACCAGCCAAAATGGAACCAACATATGAGCAATGTTCACACCCCTCCTGATTGATTCCATGGGGTTATACATGGTTATACTGTCCAATACATTGGGGATGATCACAGTCCATGAAATGGGAAATCGGTTCTTAACCAAGCAGTATTTCAACGTATTTCATGGAATGGCAGCTGAATAGACTAATGAATATTCCTAACATGATGTGTGCAGCTGGTCCTCCTGATTGGTGCGTTTGATCTCATGAAACCATCATGTTCCCAGTAGATCCCCACTATTGGTTGAATCCCCATTCGCAGCTTGCCCCATCCCCCCGGCTAGGCCGAGACGGAAGTGACCTCCGAACTGGCTGAAGTGTCGGCGGCGGCGGAAGGCGAAGACATGCCCTGGTCATTGATGGATGTAACCCCTAGGTGGTCACTAATAGAAGTGGTACCCAGTGGTAATTTAACATAGACACTGAGAATCATCAACATCAATTTTGAGTGGAAACGAATCTTCCAAGCCCTATCTGGCAGGGGTCTATGTTAATTTGCCAGAGGGTATATAATGGAAAAATCATCTATAAGTGGTGGAATTAATGGAAATTAATCGGATAGAAGGATTAAACCTAATGTGGTAAACCCCATGATAAGCCACCCCCATGATTACCATAGATGGATTGTAAATGTCATCCCCCCAAATGGTAGGTTTATTATTGGGTTTGTCACATTATATCATGTAATCATAAGAGTATAAGGATTCATCAACTATCAATTGATATACTGGAGATATAAATGGATGTAAGAATTGTGTGTTGATGGATGTATTAGTGGGTATGTTAATTGATATTTCAATGGATATTCATGGATGTAATCCTTGATTTGCTGGGGATGATGTTCACTTTTCCCAATGGAAAACCCACTACTTGGGGGACTTTCATAGGGAATATGCTTTATTCTGTGCGGGTTCGTTAAGCAGATCCAAGAAGCCATTGGACTACAACCCTCATAACTAGGGCAATATGGGATATGATTATCACTATATGCCGATTTGAGCAGTTTCAAAACCAAAAGCAGCTGGTTGATTAGCTGTTGTCAAAAGGGATTGAAACATCGTATATGGTGGTTTTCGGCCCCAGGAATATGGGGACGTCACAAACCAAAAGATGTACCCATTTGTCAGGACAATATGTTTTCGCAGTTTCACAGGGCGGACTCTCTTCTGGAAATGATTTCATTTGGGGGTGATTTTTCTGTGAATCCACTTGGATGATCTTCGAACGAAATGATCCCGTGAATTAGCCGGTAGTAACCGGAACATCAGTGTGGAAAATCACCCTTTGTTCATAGGACCACAGCCATGTTGGTTTACTGTCTCCGGGGATCCACAAAACATTGTTGATGAATCACGGTTGATGGCTGGCTGTTGCTTTCAGGGCCTCCAAAATCGACATTTTCCGAGGGCGGTTTGACGCTGTCCACCATACAACCAGCTCGTGATGGGCAAATGATGCAAATGAATATTATGAAGTGCTTGCTAGTGGCCACCAACAACTATCTATAATGGCTTTGTACGATTAATTTATACCCTAAGAAACAGATATCTATCGATCCATGTGTGTGTGTGTGTGTGTGTTTTTTTACATAACCTTTTTTGTTTGAATTTATATCGTCCCTATTACACCATGAAAATGATGTGAAACTACCATTAAACCTTCATGTTGCCTTATCATCCCATTAAATCCCTCGAAATCCCCATTTGTCTTGGTTAAACTACCATGAAACATCCATTTGTCACTGGAAAAAAGTGGTTTATCATCCATAGATCCCCTCAGGCGCACCCATCCAAGAGATGGATCACCAACCTCGACTTCGTGGAATTCATGCGCCAGGCTCGCGGGGGGGAGATCCTTTTTGGGATTTGACGACCAAGACAAGGTGGCTTTCGCCAAGGAAAAGTTTGTTCAACGAAAAAAATGGGTGATTTCATCATGAAAGATGGGGATTCATCCAGCAAACATGGGATGTAACTAACAAAAACATGTTTTTTACCAGTGGGAATGAGGATGTAATATGATTTATGCACTCCTTGAACCAAGAAGAGGCCATTTATCCCTCATAGACTGATCCAAGTAAAGAATGCAATGATGGGGTAAGTCGGTGATCAGGTGAATGGATTCATCCCCACCTGAGGTGGGAGAATTGCCATGATTTTGATCATGAATATGTGTTAATGGCTGGCAATATGGTGATGAAAATCATTTTTAATGATCCCAAGAAACAATCAGTAAACGACCTTATTGCTATTTTGATTCTTTAATAGGTGTTAACATGCTGCCGCATCCATCATTGAATGGATGGGGTATTGCCACGATTCAATTTGTGTGGAACTCAGCATACAATGACTAGGGAAACCAAATCCAGTTGGGTGCTTTAGTACAAGGGCGTCCCGGCTCAGACAACCATTGGAAATTGCACAAAACGGTTGGATGGTGGCGTGCGACCCCGCCTCGGGCGCATACTTGGATTGCAGAGCATGTGTGAACCTGAAGACAACCAAGTTGCTTCTGAGACGCGGGGGAAAGTCTTATGGCTGTATCCCAAGGCAGACTGCTTGATCTATGATCGTGCGATCGTGCCTTCCAAGCCTTTGTCAAGGCCAATGCCAACTTGGAGCAGATCAAATTCTTCTCCATTGATGCATTCCATGCGCATACTCATTCCAAAACGAGTCCTTGGAACCCCCCCTATCCTGATGCGTGCTACGTCGCTACGTTTTTCCGTGGTCTGTTTGGCATAAATGGAGATAATAATATATGAAGCTAGCTAGCTAAAGATGTAACTTGTTGCCGGGTATCTCAGATTGACCATAGATGATTAAATGATTCAGTAGTTTTCAAATGTGATGCATATCCAAGTGGTTGTGAATTTTGTTGCCTCTTTTATTGATATCCCTGTGTTCTTTCGAGAATTTCCGCATTATATCAGAATTGTATCCCTTGAAAAGACGGAACATGATGGAACCAGTTGTTCCAGGATGTGAAATCGATTACGTTTCCCTAGAGTTTCCAGGTTTCCAACGGTCGGATTTCTTTTTGCG
Organism: Symbiodinium sp. clade C Y103; assembly: GCA_003297045.1. Classification (NCBI taxonomy): domain Eukaryota; class Dinophyceae; order Suessiales; family Symbiodiniaceae; genus Cladocopium; species Cladocopium sp. clade C. The sequence continues at coordinate 24,452 of BGPT01001410.1, read as the reverse complement.
CCTCAGTTTCCGGGTGACTCAACGGACACCTCGATAGTTTCGAAGCTGATCTGCACCTTGCATTCCAAAATTCCCCATGATTCACACAAAAAAAAACAGAATTTAGGAATATCACTTCACCTATGATAGAGTCTATAAATGACTATCTCATAGAAAATAATCTATAAATCACTATAGAAATGTGGCATTTCCCCATGGTTCTTTAACCACCATCTTCCATGGCTACGCTGCGCAACGCACCGCGTCCGAGGCATTCCCACGGGCGCGATCGTCTTGGCCGAACGGCTGCTGTCGGCCAAGAGCCCTGGGGAGGTGGGGGCAAATCTGGAGTACTGGGCTGGGGATGGGATGGGACGTCCTGGGAGTATCATGTTTTCATGGGGAGTTTGTATAGGATATATGGGATACACTATGGGATATTTCATATGAGATTTCATATGAGATTTAACATGAGGTATATTTTCAGAACGGGAGCTCCTGGGAGTGCAGTTTTCACATGATTTAAGATAGTTTTTTCAGTGGTTGTCCTGCACTCCACATGATGATTGTATTTTGTGTACTGCATTCCCAGGCTCATTCTACACTTTGGAATGGGGTGATTTCCAGAAAACACAAAAACCTTGGAAAAACTCAAAAAACAAAAAAAACCTTTGGAAAACCAAAAAAACAAAAAAAAAACAAAAGAACCAAAAAAAACAAAAAAAACAATATTTCTAGACTCTTTGGAAAGGGGGTGGTCTAGGCAAGAGTCTCAGAATATTGGTTTTTTTGGTTTTTTTGGTTCTTTTGGTTTTTTTGGTTTTTTGGTTTTCTCGAGGTTTTTTGTCTTTGTCTGTTTTTTTTCGGTTTTTTCGAGTTTTTTTTGTTTCTTTTGTTTTCTGGTGGGAAAGCATGAATTTGTGTATTTTCTAAAGGGGAGAGGCCTTATTTTTGCATTTTCTGGATGTTGTGTATTTTTTTGGCAAGGAGTGCCACCCTCTTTTCAAAGGAATAGATTACATTGTTTTTTCACCGAAAATTTGCCCAAAAGGCATGTCGCAATGTCCTCAAGGAATACCAGGGTCTCTTAAAGTGCAACTGTTTATTCAAGAATNATTACATTGTTTTTTCACCGAAAATTTGCCCAAAAGGCATGTCGCAATGTCCTCAAGGAATACCAGGGTCTCTTAAAGTGCAACTGTTTATTCAAGAATATCCCTTCAAAATAATGCTCAACTTTCTGCAAGGAATACTATGCTTGCTCAAATAACAATTCCATGGAATCATACTGCACTTTCTTACAAGAACATCGCCCTCTTTCAAAGGGATTGCTATACATATATATGTATATATACATATATGACAGGGTTCCTTTTAGTACAAGAACTTAAACAATGCCATACTCTTTCACAAGGACTGTTGTGTGTCCTGAAGGCTACTTTCTCATAGGCATGCCACACACTTTTGAAAGTAANCAAGAACTTAAACAATGCCATACTCTTTCACAAGGACTGTTGTGTGTCCTGAAGGCTACTTTCTCATAGGCATGCCACACACTTTTGAAAGTAACAGTGTGCATACATGTATAATAATTAGCATATTTCATGTCATATCATAAAGTGAACAATTTATGTTANCTCATAGGCATGCCACACACTTTTGAAAGTAACAGTGTGCATACATGTATAATAATTAGCATATTTCATGTCATATCATAAAGTGAACAATTTATGTTATCATGCTTCTATATTGATCTAAATAAAAGCAAGTTCTTGTTCAAAGGAAGATTGCATAACAACATGGTTCAAATTATTTCTTTATGAAGTCACCCAGTATTTTCTGACAGGGATGCCACACTCTTGANTGCCACACTCTTGAAAAACAATATGTATATTGAAATTTTATCTTAGAGAGATACTACCCTTTTCTGAAAAGAGTATTACCTATATGGAAGAAGTACCATGTTTCTTCTAAGTATAAGGAAGGCATGATGCACTCTTTCTAAAGCTCTTTCTACAGGATTGCTGTGCACATCTCAGGGCCCTGCTTCATCAAAATAATGATACACTTTATCAGAGGAATGTGATCCTCTCTGTAGGACAATCTTGAATGGACGTATGCCACAACTTCCTCAAGGAATGCCAAATTCTTTTAAATTATGATTCAAAAACATGCTCTTGCCCTTAAAACCGGACTTGATACTTTGTTTGGGAAACACCATTTTTATCAAGAGAACAGCATGCTTATCCTTACAAAAATTACCATATCCCTTGATGNTTGCCCTTAAAACCGGACTTGATACTTTGTTTGGGAAACACCATTTTTATCAAGAGAACAGCATGCTTATCCTTACAAAAATTACCATATCCCTTGATGATGCAATTAAGGAACTCTGTCAAGAAGATGAAGCACTGCTTGCAGACAAATGAAATGCTATGTCAATCAAAAGTGCTGTTTCCTCTTGTTCATG
>BGPT01001410.1:3202-21979 GCA_003297045.1 Symbiodinium sp. clade C Y103 | reverse complement strand
GCTATATATCAAGACATGCAGCACAGAAGCAAATACCACCCTATCGTTTGAGTGTGGCGCAACCGGTCGAAATTGAATTGCGTTTCTCTTTGATATTCATTGACCCCATACAATATTTCGTAGCGAAAACGACTGCATTACAGCATATTTCTACAAGCAGCAAACTTACTTTTCCCAGCTGGTTGACGGGTTTGCTTTCAGGTCGTTGTAGTTCATTGTTGCCTGATGTGCAAACTTGGATATCTACCGTACAAGCCCAAAGTTCTTTTCCACAATACATACCTATATATACATATAACTCTGCAACTGCTAAACCTCAAAACTGAAACAGACATAAGCATATGTTTGAAGTAACTCATGCTCTACATTATTCAATACATAAAACTTACCAAAAAGTGCACTCCCACAGCCTCCCGGACTCTATATTTTTTGGGGGACATCATGTGGGATACCATGGCTTTTGTCCATCGCAGCTTGGGTTCGATAGGGATTTGACTTGGGTTGGGATTCGACCGCCAACAGTCGGTCATCATCCACATGTAGATGTGTGATTGAAATGGGTTATTGCACATATACCGGCATACTTCGTTTCAATCGACATCTGTTCATAGTGATGATTGACCAGTGGATTGAGTGGGTTAGGATTGAGTGGGTCAAGAAATCAAGAATCACTAAAGGATGGAGAAGTTGACCAAGCGAAAGGTTGCAGATTCAAGCAGCAAACATTGGGCTAGAACCAAATCTTCAGTTAAGATATGCCATCAAGGAGTCCATGTAGTTTGAGGCTTAGTATCTGACATATCCGACATAGGATGCAACTTTTGAAACTACAATGACAATATATAACAATCGTTAATGGACAATTTAATCATGATAAATGAATAATTACTGATCATGATAATAGAATAATCCCTTCCCCCTATAATCAAATACCCCTTCGAAACCCTCACGACATGTATTGGATCTAGTCACCTTTGTAGAGTGACCTTTGGAACGGTGGAGATGAAATCCCTCAAGAGTTCCGGGGTTATCTAGTGATTTTTGAGCCCCAAAATATAATATGATATATATCATCAGATGTCAGGTTCCCTAGTAAAAGAACGACCATAATCATAGATATTTTCTATTTTTGAGACAGGACCAAAACAGTGATTCGTGATGTAGTGATGTTTTAGTCAGAGTTTCCGGAAATTCACCATGTAATTTAACCATTATTGTTCAACGACCTGCATGTTTCACCATGAAACCAGTCAAGCCAGGTGTTGGCGCTGGGTGCCAAAGCCGTACAAGCTTTGAAAGATGACCAGGCCGCTAGAAGGTGGTGTCCCCTGTTCTAAATTAGATACCATCTGGTTATTTAACATAGCCATGGAAAATCCCTTATAAATGGAGGTTTTAGTGGGAAAATGATCCAAAATTAGCCATTTTCCATGGCTATGTGAAATAACCAGAGGGTAATTGGTTTATAAATCCATCAAATTCTAGATGTATCATGATCATGGTATATCTATTGGCCGTAGTTAAGTTACTGATTTCGCCAACTTGGCTAAGTCGGGGGGCTTTAGATTTTGTGTCACAAAATCTCCAAACTGTACGCAATGACTGAGCCGTGGTCCCAAAATGGGGGCCGCCCTGAATCTATGAGTTTCAATCACGAAAATGGGTGCCCTGCTTCAGGAAACCTCGATAGCACCTTCGCTCTACATAGAAACAGAGTATGCTCCAGTTTCTATCCAGAATTAGCGACTTCCAAAAACCCGGCAACAACGGGTGATCAGGGAGATGATACTGGAAACTCATCTTGCAGGGCTTCATGCCTGGCACTTGTGTCTCGTGTGTTGGTGTTGGATTGGAGTGGAAATTGGTTTGACGCCCAAATCCATTATTAACCCGCACTAAAAAATGAAAAGTTACCATTTTTGTAGCTTAAGTCCGCAATCAATCCCCATGTTTTGTGAGGCCTATATCCACTTGAAGTTTGATCCTAGATTTTCATGACGTCAATTCTGTTTTTTCTAGCTCAAATCCCCATCTTTCTCACTTATATCCAATTATCCATAGTGAATTGTCAGTTGTTCATTTGGTTAAAATCCCTAGTTCTCGCTGTTGAATCCTCCATTTGGGCTGGTTCAATACCAGGTATAGATCGATAATTAGATTCCTGTATTTAGCCCGCATATATCCCATTATATTCCTATTATATGCCACAAACCAAGTATAAATGTGGTCCGTATTTGAATACTGATATCAACCACGTATTAAGCCTCATATATCCCATTTTTACCCCATCAATAGATAGGTCCACGCCCACAAACCCAAAGGGCCCATCATCGGGTCGTCGGATTTCGCAGAAACAGGTGGATCCCGACGAACGTACGCGGCGACTGGGTCAAATGGCTTGGGGAGCCCAGTGATATGGCGACTTTGTCAAGCAATAAATAGCTACTGTGGTGAACATTACTGGGGTTAACAATGATGATTAACCGTAGTTATAATACATTAGTTCAAGCAATAGCCCAGGAATAGTATTAAGAATCATCATCGTTAATGAAAGTTGTAATACAATAGTAAGTATAGTTCTATGATTTTATGATTGTGACCAATGCCTACTGGGTCAATTATATGATAATTATAGTTTTTGTTAATGAAGTATTGTCAACTATTAATCATATCGGTTGAATAGTCGAATAGTTTAATCATATCAATTATCAGAATGAAAATACTTTAGCATTATTAATATTACTATTTTTACTATAGTAATGGCTTATCATAGTAGAATACAGAATGTAGGAAATGTCATTTTCATATATAGTATGGGAACCCAATAATAAACCTACCATTTGGGGATGGTTTTTAACACCCATTTTAGGGATTTGGGAAATGATTTCTTATTGGGTTTACTACATTAATTTCATTATTAATAGCTAATCATAGTATTCATTGTAATGATAGTTCAGACATATTAGCAATTATAGTTGCATGGTCATCCATGATAATCAAACATTTTTTTTCGGAAAATTCTGATTTACTCGGGAAGATAGTGATTACGAGATACCCCAAATGGCAACGTTATTGGGAAAAATTGTGATTCATTGGGGAAAATGCTGATTAAGCCCCAAACTTGGGGGCAGCGTATTTTCAGACAAACCCATTAAGCAAGTTTGACGCCTATGTATGATAGCTCAACTATATCATGGTGATTGCGATTGGTTCCCCTGTACCAGTTGGGTAAACCAACTGGGGATGGTTTGCCATGATTTTGATCGTTTCACTCAGCAATTATAGCTATCTTAATAGAGACATAGTGGTGATTTATTGAGTCAAAAAAGTGTATGAGGGTTAATGGAGGTATCAACCAAGAAGAATAGGGAGTGAACTGCTTTAAGCAAGAAAGAACCGATGTTGGATAGTCAAGCTATAAATCGGGTTATGCTAGCATAGTGGTCTGATGCGTATCAATGTTCGAATTTATTCCTCATTAAATAGATGAATAAGGGGATAGCCAATAATTGTGATCTTTGTGGAAATTGACGACAAGATGACGGGGAAAACCATCGAGATGAATAGCTCAGTACTTCCAGCTGAGTATTTGCAGGGTATCCAAGATTGGTCATGATTTCACGTAGATCAAAAACAGGAAACGGGGATGCTTCACCAGCAGTAAAATAGGGATTAGACTTAAGTGGATTTAATGATCATCACAGAATCCAATTAGGGGATACAGTCTGGAAGAATTGGGACTTGAGTTGAAATGGCAATAGAAGAAACAACCAATGTTTCGAGAGTGGGATCTGCAAAGGTTCGCATGACCGAGAAGCACTTTGCAATAGACCACGCCGAGTTGCTCAAAAACCGCAGATGGTTCGGCAGGACTCGTGTCGCAGCTCCGATGAGGTGCCGACCAGCTGCAGAGATGGATCAGTTTCGGCGGCATGGGATGATTGAGGAGCCAGCATTGATTTCATGGTCTCCAAATCCTCTGTACTCCAACTCATGGGCGAATTTTTCCCATCCCCTTCCGACACTTGTGGATTCAAGTCGCATTAATATTGGTAGATTGCTTACATCTCGCCTTCTGCTTTGAGGGCGTCCACCTGCGGTTGGTTCGTGAAATCTCCATGTCTTTTTCCTGCATCCCAATGTTAGTCTCCCGCTTGTTGGCTACATCCCTATCCCTGTCCGATTGTTCCCTACGTACCTCCTGCTATGACTGAAACATCTCAGGTGTGTGTGGACATCCATCAAAATCTAACATGAGAAACGCGATGCAAAAAAGTATAGACAATTGGTTGCACCTTTAGTAACTTTAGTAATAGTATGGTCGGCATATACCTTCTATCCCCATTGTTGGTGATGATGCTGCCATTGAACCCTGGTTACATTGCAATAAAAACCTAAGGGAATTTCTATTCCCAGGTTGGCTGCTAGTGATAAGGTATCCCTTTTTACCGTTATACCTTCAGGATAGTTCCTGATGTCTCCCATGTGGACAAGATTCGAGATTTGATTCGAATAGATAGATCGATAGATCGATAGACTGATAGGTCAATAGATCGATAGATATTATTGAATATGTATATATTTAGATACATATGTACACGCGTACAAACCAATAATGTACATAGACACACATACACACACAAACGCACATATGACATACATAGAGTATCATAGAATGATGTCTCTCATTTCCAAGACCCGCATGACCACTCTAAGGCCTTAGCACTTCAGATCTTAGCGCGCCAAGCTGCAGGTCCACGGAAGGTGCGCAGCTGCACTGAATGGTCTTGTCTAAGAATAGATTCTTTTCTGTACCTTGAGCCATAAATGAGAATGTATTCTTAGACAAATTGAATATGTTATGTATTTGACCCACAGTTGATCAATTGGAAATATCTATAAGTATCTCAATATATGACTGCTTGAATATCTCATATCTTAGAAAATGGAAATTAAAGAGTCAAATCCCAGGTGTGGGGGTGAAAATGGACCAAGCTAGCATCTTGATTTTAGGAAATTGTTCTACAAAGCTGGTGAAATTATGTTCTACAAAGCTGGGATTGGCAGCCATCCTCAAAAGGACAAACTTTTCAGGTTGGTGAATGATGAAAATCATTGATCCAGACAAATGATGAATTCATCCTCAAGTTTTGTAAGTGGGGGAAAGAATAAGAAAACTGATAAGCCACTAAATTTAGGGTGCTGTATTTTCAGATAAACCCTTATTCTGAATAGTGGTTGTTGCATTGGTAAGGTTCTGATGATTGGCGAATGGTTCCGAAAGGATTCTAGAGATTATAGCATGGGGATTTCTTGGGACGAATGCTTCAGTTGATGACTCCATCGGGAAGATCATGAATTTACCGGGTTTTCCCAAATGGTGATTTAGCAAAGCTGTATGGCATGGCTCTTACACATCCCGAGGCAGAGAAACCCACCCAAAACAAAAGATGGCAGCATCTTCACAACGACGCCTGGATTTGTTGAAAAACAAAAATTGGAGTGCAAATGCTATGGGTCAAAACCTATTAATACAAGGTCTGGTTTGATGAACATCCATAAATCTCAACCATTTTGAACGGTCACGGGGACTCCATGGGTTTTGACCCATAGCCATATATCCAGAACCAGGGGGTACCTGTGCTAAAACGGCCCAACTGTTCTCAAGGTTCTTCGTGAACCAGTGAAATGATTGGATAAATCCAGACACTAATATCATGCATTTTCCATCAGTTCAGCCACCTTTTTTTCCCCATTGAAGCACCATTTTTCCAGCGTCCAGTCGGCCTACCAGGCAGCGATCCTGAAGGACCCGCGGCTCATGGGGATGGTCGAGGCTTTAGGGGAACATGCCCAGCATCTGGAGGCCGGGGGAGGTGCTGTGTGTTGACCCTCTGGTTATGACTAACAGTTCGCCATGGAAAATGGTGAATTTTGGGATGATGTTCAAGGGAAATGTTGCAGGTTTAAGGAAAATGTTGGCAGGAAAACCCTCTGAATTGAATGGTAAAAAAAGCGATATGATGTCCTGTAGATTTTCCCATCAAGCAATCCATTGAGTGTGTGTTTAAAAATAGGAAGAACAGAGTTGTCCCATGAGAATTCGCCTTTGGTTATGACTAACAGTTCGGAATAGCTGGCGAATTTGGGATGAATGTCCCAGCAAACTAAACCTCCATTTAGGGATTTTCCATGGCGATGTTAAATAGCCAGAGGGTATTAGAAGGCCAAGAATAGACAAATGGTGGATTGTCTTGATGATCCTTCAGGACCAGGATTTGTGCATCATAAGAATGATTGGAAGAAGAATGATGGAGATTACCATCTGGTAAACTAACAGTTTGCTATTGAAAATGACCATTGAAATAGTGGATTTTCTCATTAGAAATGGTGATTTTCCATAGTTATGTTAGTTTACCAGAGGGTATATTGAGAAGAAGAATGGTAATGGCAATGGTAATGGCAATAAGAATACGAAATAAGAATAGTAATGACAGAAAGAAGAACAGTATAATGATGGGGATAGTATCAGAATACTCCCAGGTTGGCCATGGAGTTTCCATATCATGGTAGTTTGCCCCAGGATAAGATCTAGGGTTTTAACCCCATGAAAGGTACATAGTTTGTCTTCAACAGGATACCTCAGGCCCAATGGCTGGCCACTCATGGCCGGATCACGACGGGTTTGTACCGCATGTTGAAAAATAGATGTGTTTAAAATCACAGAAAAAAAAGCTGGAACATCACTAGGTCATCGCCAATTTACCTGTAATCGCCAATTTGTTTGCTGTTTCGAATCTTGATGTTGAAACAGAATACACCCCATATAATGCGAACACCCTTGATCCATCCACCCCTTGGCCAAAGGCATTTCGGCTTCGATGATTGTAATCTCCGTTAAACTCCATGTTTGATGTTTATATATCCCATTGAATCCCAATCCCATTCAACCGCATATAGAATCACAATCATATCCCCATAAAATTCCAGCATCACAGTGTTTCACCATCATATACCATAAAATCACAAAATCACCATAAAATCACCATAAAATCACCATTGAAACCCGATTGAAAATCACCATGAAACAAAAAATAGCCCCAACCCCATCCCCATCTGCCAGGTATGGATCCTGTGCTCCGGCAGCGCTGCCTTAGGGCGCCTGGGCACCTTGAGCCTCCACGCCGCGCATGCCACGGTGCCGCAGGGGCTGGGGCCGGGGATGGGAAACTCGTGGAGAAATGGTGGGAAAATGTTGGAAAATGGTGAAAAATCATGGAAAATCATGGGAAATGATGGGAAATGAGGGAAAATTGCGAATTTTCTGGTGACATATGGTGGGAAGTGATGAAAAATTGTGAGACGTGATGGAAAAATGATGATTGTTTGTTGGAAATCATAGTAACACTAAGAATGAAAAAAGTTGGATTGCACCAGCAAACAATTGAAATTCAAAAATGTGAAAGATTGGAATTGAAGCAGCAAAAGTTCGGATTGGAACTGAGCAAATCGGGACTCTTTAATCATGAAACATGCAGATTCACGAATTAGGTTCGGATTGGAATTCTGCAAAGAAATGCGGCCGCAAATTATCGACATTGGGATGAGAGCTATCGAAAATGCTGATAAAAGCAGCAAAGCCAAGAATTTGATCTAGAAAGACTGTGGTCTCACAAATAACATTGAGATTAAATATCTGAATGAAAGGGGAGTTCGCCCAACAAAAGGATTTTACCAGCAAAAATGGCAAGTTGGATTTGAAGCAATCAAAATTCGTGATGTCGTTCAGCAAAAGGCAACAGGATGTGATGGTTTGCCTACAAAGTGTAAGCCACCAATTGTTTCAAGCATTTGGTGCGCCCTTCAAATGTAAATTATGGCACCCCCGACCATGTCCATTTGTGCCGCTGAGATGTTCGGATTCGATCAGAATGTTCATATTTCCACCTGAATTTGTTGCTGCCCAAGAAGGTTTTCTGCTACCAGTTTTCGCTTCACATTATGACTGTGCCGAAAATCCCCTTCACTCATCACTGGTCGCAGGGTTACTACTACCATTTTGACTAGAGGAAAAAACATGCAGAAAGCCGGGTACACTACATCTTCAGCAAAACTCAAATGTGTTTAGAGCTGGGTCAATTGCAACGTTGTCGCTACGAGGTTTCGGTTTTTTCCATGGCTTATCTCCCTGCCATGCAGGCGCCAGCTGCGGAAGAACTGCTCCGACGAAGTCAAGAGAACTTGGGGGAGTTCTCCAATGCTCAGGCCCTCGGTGGATGCAACGGATGGGTGGGTTGGGAGTTTTCTCGGGCTTTCTGGTGGAAATTGATGGGTTGTTAAGTCATAATATTCAGAAGATGCTACAAATGGAACTCCAGTTTTTTTGGATGTGCCAATTTTGTTGGCCACTTCTAAGATGCCACAAATGGATAGATAGACTTGTTTTTGAAATGCGAGCGCACTTTTTTCTCGTTCTTATTTGCGCCTACGCCCCGAAAACCGCACGAGTAAAACGCAGGTGTTCCATTGCAACACTTTCATGATGTTACGTTGATAATGGGTGTGGGGGGGGCGGGGAACTGGTAACGTTCCATGTAACAGGTGAATGATGTTACGTTGATGATGGTACGATGATGATCTTACGGTGATGAGGTTACGTTCATGGTGTTCCGTTGATGTCGTTTCCCGCGTTTTCTCGGACATACTCTGACGAGGCGGTTGCAATCGCCTAAACCTGCAGACCTTCCTGCTTTTCTGTCACAGCCATTGTCGTTCCAGTGCGAAGAAGCAATGCTGGCGTTGGTGACAAGCATTCATCCAAAGCAACTCAAAAGTCAGTCGGGTCCGCTTGAATAGTCAGGTCCGTTGTTGCGTGTCACACCCTGTGACCTCATGTTTTCAGACAACGATTGGTTCATATCAACCATAGTAGGGATGAGACGCACAGAGACATTGCTGTTTTATCCACTTCATCACTGGAGAAACCACCGCCACTTGCATGATCCAGATACCCACCTCTCTCATATATAGCCATATGAGGGTGTCTCAAAATCTGTGTTTTGTTTTCCATTGGTTTCCCATTCTTCTGTGCACATTGGGGTATACCCCTTTGGACGATCCCAGTTGATGGTGGATCTCCATCATTTTTCCTTTAAAGCCGCTTCTACACCATCCGCATTGCGGACCAACTGCTGTCTTTGCTGCTGACACTCACTTGAATCCCCTTTTGTTGATGATGAAATCGGTGTTTTCTTCTATACTTAAAGGGTTCAGCCCCCATCCAATGATACTTAAATCCACTTCAATCCCCCAATTTTTAGTGGTGCATTCCGATTGTTCTAGGTACTAACCTCTATTGTCTTGAATGATTGCCATTTGTTCTTTACAGGTCAAATTTCTTTCTCTACTGGCTTTCACCTGTTTTCAACGCTTCAAATCCCCGTGTTTTCACAGGCCGCGTTGCTCTTGGCCAGCCTGGCGCTGGTGCCGGAACGCCTCAGTTCCGCCGTGGGCAGTGAGTTACGGAGCAGCCTGGTGGGGGTCACCAAGCCATGGAGGGTGCGGGAAAGCTGGGAAATTCCATTGGAATAGCTTCATTCCGTGGTGATTTCACCAGCCAACTGGATGGTGAACCAATAAAAATGGGGGATTTCATGGGGAATTCACTGGAGGAAATGGATGGTTCACTAGTAGTTGAATGTGACTTTAGATGGTCAAATCGGCATGATCCATTGGGATAATAGGGATATTTGGTGAATTTACCCTCCGGTGTGATCCAATGTGGCCGGCGAATCGCCGAACTCAATGGAGGTCCAGTTGAGGGCAACCACAGGAAATCAGGAAAAACATAGGTCTTCGCTGAGGTGCGTGATGGCATTCATGCGGGCGCCTTGAATTTTGACCATTGGGTTTGTTCGAACAATGGGATTGAGCCCCCGAAACGGCCAAGGTTTTTTCTGGAACATGCTGCAATGGCTGCCCTGCTTTTGGCCTTCCTGCAGCCTTGGCACCTCCGCCGGGGAATCAATTGTGCGAGAGACCCGGAAGCAGCTTAGGAAAGCTGACTTTTTCATCGCACTGGGCACTCGCACATACGGCGCCATCACGACTTGCAGAGCCTCCACCTACTTCGAAGCAAGCTGGTGGCGGGAGAACCGGGGCAATCCCATCTTGGTGAACATGCTCGGGCCAGAGGAGAACTTTGAGCAGCCTCTGGCACAGCAGCTTTTTAGCCCTGACATGCTGCAGCTGAACTGGGATCCGGAGCAAAGATACATGATCAATAGCCAGTGGATTTCGGGCGGCCCTTTTTATTTTTACAAACAGACCCATTGAATAAGACATCTAAGTAGTTGGATCGAAACCAGAACTACTAGTGGTTCACCCCACTTAGTCAATGCTTAGTAAGTGGGGGTTTACTTGGGAGCGAAGTTCCAGTCATAAGTGGATATATGACCATAGTGTATAATTAGTTTAGTTATAGGTTAAATCTAACTTATGGAGGTGATCACCATGGTTTACGACCGGAGGACCCAGCTATACCGAGGACAACCCACAAATCCATGACTTATCAACGGCTGAATGATGGGGTCAACCATCAACGGGGGCTGGAAAACCGTGGTAGAGGCTTTCATGGGCTGAAACCTACATGGTTTATGGGAATATCATGGGAATACAACTTTTACAACCAAACAACTCTGGATCGACCAAGAAACACATTAGTATGACACAGAATCATGAGTGTTTTCGGCCACAAAAAGGTTGGCATTTACATAACAATGTCATTTATAAAGAAATTGGGCTTCAAGTTGTAACGAATGCGGATTGAACATGCGAAACGTGTGAATTTCCAGGGGCATAGCCGGGCATAGCCCTATTTGGGATGATGAAAAATGACTTCCAAATGCTTGGCCACTGGGATGATTCATTGGGCCAGCACAAGATTTCGGAGTTCAGAAACTCATCACGTTGAATCCGCTAAAATCTGGGATTCCAGCTTTGAAGACTTGGGATTTCACCGAAAACGCGGAAATTGGCAACATAACTTGTGGGAATTCGATGGGGTTCCCCTAATGTATTGAACACCTGTAAGCCCACAGAAAATCACCTGCCAAATCAAAATCACCATCCCCAACCGACTAGATGGGTAGTGACTAATCCTTTAGTTTTTTGCTATCAATTTGAGTATCTACGTTTACCAGCTAAGAATTTAATGTTTTGTAAGGTATCTAAGTTTGACAAGGTCACCACAAAAGATGGACCAATTCCTCGGGACAATATGTTGCAATTTCATAAGGTGGACGCTCTTCTAGAAAATAATGCTAGACTCCAGTCTACTCTGGGCATATCCAGTTGGATGATCCTCGAACAAAATTATCCCGTGAATTACCTGCGAGTAAAGGTATATACCCTTTGGTAAACTAACAGTTTGCTGTTGAAAATTGCTATTTGTAGTGGATTTTCCCATCAAAAATGGTGATTTCCCATAGTTATGTTAGTTTACCAGAGGGGAAGTGTGGAAAATCACCATTGTTCATCAGAAAATCATCGAACTACACGGGCCATGGTTTCCACAGCTATGTTGGTTTACTGAAAGGTCGGGATCCACAAAAGTGATACCACCAGGTGTCGATGTTGGAGTTGCAGAGCCAGGACGATTTTGAGCGGGGGTAGCAATGGAGGGACATAATCACTAGAGAGTCAAGCACTAAACCTGGGAAGCGTTGAAACACCACATCTTATGGTAACAAAATCCGTGGAGATACAACCACAGGGCAGGTTTCGTTGACCCTAGAGACAATGTTGCAAACTGCACACGATATGTTGGAGTTAATCCAAAAGATAATTTTAGTCATTGACCCAAGAGATATGGGTACATGACCCAATAATGATATTGGAAATCAATCACCTACAAATTGGAAATCGACTAGTAGAGATGGGATTGTTGACTGCTGAGAATAGGATAGAACCACACTGAATGGGGATAGATTCATTGACACTGAGTAAACAAACATGAGATGTACCGCAACGAGCGTGGGCAATACGCAACAACAAGTCAGCCAGCACGCGGCTGTGGATAGAGATATTGACACTGAGGATACAAGGAGAAATCATGATGTAGTTTACCAGCATGTGTGGGTTTGTAGCAACAAGAATGAGAACATGAGCAGAAAAAATTGGGAGAAGCAGCAATGGCACTCAAGTTCTGAATTCAAGCAAACCCCTAATAATATATCGTTTGTAAGCCCCTAGTAGTGGTCTTCCCAAGCCCTTCCTAACCCCTTCTTGTTGCGGGGGCTACTCTTGACCTCACGTAAGCCGTCGTGAACGACTTCTACAACGACGTTGTGCATTGCGCCATCCGAGGGATGTCGCTCACCACTGTGGCCGGATGGGACTGAGATGAAACTTGCAGCTTCTGGGGCCACGTCAAGAAAATCAGCCGCAAGGGTGCTGTGCCTTAGTGCAGCGCCCACCTTTTTCAGCTGCGTCGCTGGGAAGCTCTGAACATCGGTCTATTGAAGCCATTTCAGGTAAAACTGGGGATGGTTCATCAATCCCATCCCCCAGGCAAAGCTGCAGGAGATCGAGCTGCCCAGGCATTTGCCGGCAATTTGATGAAGCAGGCAGGGTTTCGATGCAGACGGTGCTTGAGCTTGAGAGGTTTTTTCACAATTTGTATGAATTTGGCAGATTAGAAGAAGTTGGTCTGTCGAACCTCCTCTGCAGTTGACTTCTCATGCACTCAGTGGTTTTCTTACTAAGTTACGAAGACGCTCTCTCTCTCTCTCTCTCTCCCTCTCTCCCCGGTGTTGGAATGCTCTCAAAGCCACTGAAGATAGATCATGAAACACACCCAATCATTCGTCCCGTTTCTGGGTGACGTTTAATATTAAGGGGATGAGATTATTGGGTCTACCACATTAGCTTCCTTGGAGTGCTTGAGATAGTTGAACTTCTTTGGCACTGGTCAAAGCCGGCAATATTCTTGTCCAGTCAGCAGAGTTCGCAACGGGCTCAAAATCATCCCAAGAAAATGTCATGTCAATCCCGGCTGTTTGTTCACCCCTAGGCTCTTTGGGGGCTTCCATTGAAATAGCAAATGATATCACTACTTGGGGAACCCCTCCAAATCTCCTCCCAGATCCAGGATCCCCAATGGGATTTTTAAATTTGCCTAGCTAACGAATGGGATCCTTACAATTGATATTGAGTCCATATTATCCATTTTATTATCCTTATAATCCATAAATCCATGTATTACTGGAGGGTAACCCAATGTAACCCATACATTCCCATAAATATATTCTTTGAAACCCCAATATAATCCCATGGGGATTGCATATATTGGAAATAACCATCATAGTCTCATCATAATCCCACGATATTTCCATGAATTTCCCACTTGTATCCCATTAATGTCCCATAATGCTTGGATCCAATATGGATATATTTATTTTGACATTATTGTCCCATTGCTATAATGATAATATATTATTGGGATACTAAAATTGCAAAAATAGATCCTTATTATGAATATAATCCACAATCTCAACCACATATGGATGTATTATCCCAGATGGATATATCATGATATATCATCCCATTATTTGACCCATATATTCCCATCTATTCCATGAAACCCCCGCAGTTCTCGCAGGATCTGCCACCGGAAGCCTGTGCCCAACTGGCACCTGCCCTGGTGAAGTTGCGCAGTCAGAGTGAGACCTTGGCGCAAGGCTGGGGATGACACACCAAAGGGAAAGACAAGGGAAAAGCTGGGGAAATCCATGGGAAAAGCTGGGAAAACCTGGATGATTCCATGGAAAACCTGGCCTTCCGTGATTTTTGTTCAAGTTATTCAACAGTGTGACATTTTGAAATGGAAAATGAATGGCATGAACGATTTTTTGGGGTACCTCAAAAGGGGATCCCGAAAGGCCATTGGTTTTCCTTGTCAAAAAAAGGCAAGAACTAACGAGTCGGATGATTTGGAAGTCCCGCATTTTTTCCGGTAGCTTTCAACCAACAAGGGAGCCAACACCCAGGGATTTAAAGCGACAAGAATGGGTGTTGAGGCAGCCAACCAGGTGGTTTTGAACCGAACAAACATGTTTTTGGGGTGTTCAGTTTCGACCAGGCATGTTTTGGATGTATCACCTCATTGGGTTCTGACCCTCCAGATGATGGGGGATGATCTCAGAATCCTGGGGTGGGAACATCTTCCAAGAGTGAAAATATGAGGATACGAGAAAGACTGGGGTAGAACTGCGAGATGACAAGCAAAATCCAAACTCCGGAACTGCTGTGCCATTTGCTGACTTCATCCCATTCTCCCAAAATCCCAAGTATCCCATGACCCGAAAAAATCTCGTGACTTCATCCCATTTTCCCATGGTTTTCCAATGGTTTTCCCCTACCACCCCAGGCCTCGCCAAGCGCCTGAGCGCCTGCGACCTGACGGAGCTGTCCCCCGAGGACGTGGCCAAGGCCGCGCAGAGTCTGGTGGCGCTGCGGCAGGCGCCCAACAAATTGATGGAGGCCACCGAGCAGGTGCCCGGTTGGTGATGGGAAATGGATGGGGGATATAGAGATATATAGTGGATATTAGTGGGAGATGTATGTGTAGATTTGGATTTTGATGGGCTTATTTGGTTGATAACTCCAAGAATTGGTGGGGTTGGTGGTTTATACCTAGAGTATCCTAGGGGGTTATAAATCAACTTATAGCTGAGGGTACCACCCTGTGAAATGGGGAATGTGATGGATATAAAGTGTGTAGATAAAAAGTGACCCCCCAAAAAGACTCTTTAAAAAAACAGTCGCCACTATTTCCTTTAGTAGGATGTTCCTTTTCTATCTTTCTGTGGGGTGTATTATTTCTATATACATACTCATATATTATACACAAATATTTGGGGTGGACGTGGACCAACAATGGATATGTGTTGGAAATCTTTAGTTGAGAAAACAAACTGAATAGGGGATATGTATGGGTATGTTTGGGATGGTATATATAAATATGATATAGATATATTAGGTATAGATATAGATATAAATCTCCATCACTGGGAGTTAATGGCCGGAACAGGGGTTTCAGCGGCTTTGACCCTGATGACATCGGAAAGTTGTGTATGCACCAATGCGGGTGGATAGATGGGGGATGGATAGGAGATCAAGTGTTTGGGGGGGAAGAAAACGACTATGATGAAATGGGGATATAGCATTACATGAGGAAACCCAGCTGAAATGGCGATAGGAAACAATAAATGATGGGTGGCAAGCCAACCATGGTGAATTCATGCCAGCAATCATCGGCACTTCGTAGTAGTTAGCCATCGTAATCTGGGGATCTAGGCAAGATATGGTGTGTGTGGTTCCTGCCTTCTCTTTCAGGCAAGTGCTTGACGCTAACATGCCATCCAAACGAGAAATCTCCTATAAATGGACATGACATCTAAATGGGAAAATCATCGAAGTCAATGGGAGATTTCCCATTGCCCTGTTTGATTTGTGAAGGGTCGTCTGTATGAAAATGGCCTGATTAGTCCCATGTTTGTCATAAATCCCATTGAACCTCTATAATCACCATTTTTCTACGTGAAATCCCCCTACTTGTGATTCAAAATTATTGGTTCAATACCCCCAACACCCAATATAGTTCCCATCAAACCATCATAAACCCAGCAAATCCAGTTACATCAGAAAACAAATCCCTTATCAATGGGTAAATCGCATCAGTAAATCAATATAAGTTGATCATCCCATCTTATAATGGCTCTGATTATGGTTCATCAACTTATAGTTGGGTGTAATATATGGTAATATTAGTTGAGGGTCCCATCTTTATGGATCACCTGCCATCAACTTATAATCCCATCTTGTCGCCAGGTGCTCCGCCATCAGATCCACCTCTGCACTCCGCGCGCCATCGTATCTTGGCGCGCCGTTTTTCGGGTGCCAAGGGTCCAAGGGAACGACCCAAAAAGGTTGGTTTGATTAGGAAAAAAATGTGAGATTCACCAAGGAAAATCTCCGAAAATGTGAGACTTTAACAGTTATAAGCAGCAATTTTGGGAGTCTTAATCAACACAAACTGCACGTTTTGGATTGAACATGTTGAGAGTTGAAGCGGAAAAAGCAGATTTGACCGGCAAAGAAGATGTGAGCTAGCCAGCCAAAATGGGATTGATCATGATTGATCATGCAACCACATTTGCAGAATGATTAGGGAACCAACAACAAACAATTTGAGGATCATATTACATCATCCCAAATAGGGCTATACCCAATTTCATCAACTCCAATTCCGGATAGTTTTCTTATTGGATTTTTCCCTCATTATTTTGTTTGGTACCAACAAGTTGCTTCTTTATCCTCTTCAACAGTCATAGCTTTTGATGCAGGACCCTGCAGGTCCTTGAAGAACACCCAGCAGCTCGGAGGACTCTTCGACTTGCCGGCCTTTGAACGGAGAATGGTCGAAACTTCGCGGAGGAATTTGCGATGATGTTGGAGCATGGTTCCGAGCGAGGGCTTGGCACGACATTCAACCAAAGCTTTGGCGAGGAGAAATGCTAGCAAGTTTGCAGCACTTTTGTTGTAGAGACCTGCTGGTAGCGAAGGCAGTTGATCAGCGTTGATGCAGTAAAATACATTGTTGGTTTGGTGCCGGCGCTGGTGTTGGTTGGGTGTGGTGGAGAGATTCTGGACGACACAGGGGTATGTTTGTCACACACCCAAAACAGATGAATAAGTCGAAAGCAAAGGAGAAACGAAATCACAGTGAAAAAATGATTTTCCGTTTGACTATAGATCGATGTTCAAACATGGTTGGTCTTTTGAGGTTACCACTTCTTCAGCAAACAGAATGATATAGGATCGCAAGAAAGCAAAGCTGGGTCAAGAATCCCATCGCCGAGTTTGTGCCCATGTTTGTCTTTTGATATTCCTCCCCATCCCATATTTCCTGGGTCAGTACAATTTTTGTTCCCCAGTTGATGGGGTTGCGAAACACGCCTATCAGGGAGAACTGACCAACTTGGTGATCATGTGATCTACTTGAAGGATCATCACAGTTAGTCACTGGCTAGTGGGGTTGTAAAGGGGCCAACCCCAGGATATCGGAAACCCACTACCCAGTTCTTTTCACCACCTGCTCAACATGATTCATTGATTATCACAATGTCTCTTGGCCATGTACCTGTATCTTGCTTGGTTCATGCGGCCAAGGGGCAAAACCCTAGTAGCCTGTCACCTCAACTTAGTTGCTAGTTAGGCTCATCGCCCATTTCTATGGCAACTAATTCATTTTGACACGTCATTCAAATGGAAAACTATGCAGATATTTAATCTCGAAAATATGGAGAAAATACCCCACAGAATGGTTGGTGTCATTCCCATAGTTTTCTTAATGAGATCCCTTCTCGACCCCAACACTTGCAACCCCCAATACAACAATGAGATTCCCATGATATTCCCAATTCTTGCTGGTGATATCCCATTATATGACCACCCAAAAGACAAAAATGGAATCCACCACTCCTTTAGTAAGAATCAATATATCTCTGCTACATAACAACCAAAAGATCGAAAACATGGATTCCTATATGTCCATTTCCACAAAATATATTGCTATATTCCCATGATATTCCCATGGAATTTACATATAGTGGATATATGTCTATTCCCAATTTATATTCCCAATATATATTCCCAAACATAGATTTCCTCTATGTCTATTGTAAACACTAGTCGGTCCACTATATCCATTGCCATGATATTCCCATGGACGGCCTCCAAGGTGCACTTCGCCGGCAGCCTCAGCGAGGGCCGAGGCGATGTGGACGTCTTCAAAGATTTCTTGATGCCGGCGGCCAGGTCCGGGGGTTGGGATAGCCCGGATGACCTGGATGTTGAGATCGAAAAATGGGAATGTTCACTGAAATGTTGCATTTAAACAATGAAAAAGTGTGGATTTTCACCTAAAAATGCGTTAGATATAAGGTAGTATAGGGATTTAAGCAGTAGAGACGCGCCTAGAACCTAGAGAAATTGGCTTTTGTCGCTGGGGTCGCTGGGAAAATCATCGGACATAGATGGAAGATTCTCCAACCATGGAGCTGATGACGAGGGTAGCCGCACTTTACTCACAGAAGTGGTTGGGAAAAAAACTGCAGGAAAAGCCGATGATTTGGGTCGCAAAAACCATGGAATGTCCTTGCCAAGAGGTCTTGTATAGAGATCTGTCAAAGAGATCCTTTCAAGAGACCTTGAGTAAAGATCTCTCGCCGGGATTTTGCGAAGAGATCTTGCATAGAGACCTTGTATAGAGACCTCGTGCAGCGTTTATAGAGATCTTGCCACCAGGGCTCTTACAGAGATCTTGCCAAGAGGTCTTGTATAGAGATCTGTCAAAGAGATCCTTCCAAGAGACCTTGTGTAAAGATCTCTCGCGGAGATTTTGCGAAGAGATCTTGCATAGAGACCTTGTATAGAGACCTTGTGCAGCGTTTATAGAGAGCTTGCCACCAGGCCTCTTACAGAGATCTTGCCAAGAGGTCTTGTTTGGAGATCTGTCAAAGAGATCCTTCCAAGAGACCTTGTGTAAAGATCTCTCGCGNGATCTTGCCAAGAGGTCTTGTTTGGAGATCTGTCAAAGAGATCCTTCCAAGAGACCTTGTGTAAAGATCTCTCGCGGAGATTTTGCGAAGAGATCTTGCGTAGAGACCTTGCATAGAGACCTTGTGCAGCGTTTATAGAGATCTTGCCACCAGG
>BGPT01001409.1:207065-220347 GCA_003297045.1 Symbiodinium sp. clade C Y103 | reverse complement strand
TCAAGGACGTAGAGGACGTGGAGGACGTGGAGGACGTGGAGGACGTCAATGTCCAATGTCCTTTGGATTGTCCTGCGGCGCAAGGCGGGCAATTATGCCAACTTGCCGAGGTTCTACAAAGTTCTGAATCAAGAGGACTGCAAATTCATACAAAACATGCAGTAGTTCAGGCTGCAAGATGTCACAACGATGACCACCAAACCAAAATGATCTTAAAATATAATATATATATATATACATATGTTACATATACGTGTATATATATATATATGTACATGTATATACAAATATAAATCGAATCTAAATGCAAAATACGAGGCGGCCTGATACACGTGGTGGCACCAATTTGGACACCTTGCCGGCAATGCAGTTGGGAAGCCACCGGGCTTTGAGGTTAAGATGGTTTTCCCTGGTTTGCTCCCAAAAACTATTCCTGCTAGACACCCCAAAGCAGTGTGATGGGGCGAATAGACAGCACATGCTTCCAGCAAGATAGGGGATGAGGATCAGGACTCTTTCCAAGATCTCACAAATCATAGGACTTTGGAAAGGGACTGCAGAAGAGGTCATCAGAAAAACTTTGTGGAAGGTCCAGGTGATAAGATGATTTGAGTTTTCGAAGACGAACGAGAAAGGTCCCTAAGTTTATGTGAGAATAATCTCTGTACAAGATCTCTACGCAAGACCTGAGAGGATCTGCAAGGGTCTTTGCAGCGAGGTACAGGACCTGTTGCATTCGGCGTTTTTGGTCCATTGGGGGTGTCTCAAGCCATGGGGACAGCCATGGGAATAGCCATAATGGCTGGCCTCTGCGGGAAAATGTTGGAAAAATTTTTAAAATGATGGTGTTTACAAAGAGATTTAGGGCTAGACAATTTCCAAACCCAAATGGTTTCATTGGTGATCTAGTTCACTGTATAGAAATCGTCGATGATCTCCCACGCCTCATGTTGTGTCTGCGCGACACATGACATCCCCAGCGTTTTCCTCTGCGTACTGCCTTAAGGTTGTTGCGTATGACCCAGAGACAGAAAGCACCAAAAAGACAATACCATTACCATTATAAAAAAGGTTCAAGAATTAAAAAGGGGTGCAGATTTCTTTGGGATTTTTTTTTTTGGATTTTTTTTGTTTTCCAGTTTGGGGCACTTTTCCTTGCTATTTGCTGCATTTTGGAGTTAAAACTGCAATTTGCTACATTTTGGAGCTAAAATCTCTCATGTGCGATTTTCATCTTTGTTTTCAATGTGTTTCATTGTTTTTTCCATGGTTTTCATTGATTTTTCCATTGTTTTCATTGATGTTTCCATTGTTTTCATTGTTTTTTCCATGGTTTTCATTGATTTTTCCATGGTGTTCATTGATTTTTCCATAGTTTTCATTGTTTTTTCCACGGTGTTCATTGATTTTTTCATGGTTTTCATTGATTTTTCCATTGTTTTCATTGCTTTTTCCATGGTTTTCATTGAATTTTTCATGATAATTAGGGTGCGCATATACTGCACAACATGTATCTTGTGAACATATAGCATGTAGGTTGAGGCAGAACTGCGTTGGCTGTAAAAGTTTCATTGGATGTTGTCATAGTGCTGGTTTAAGATATCTTCAGGGTTTGGTTTAGGTTTTATTTAGGGTTGGTTTAAGGTTTATTTAGGGTTGTTTTAGGGTTTATTTAGGGTTGGTTTAGGGTTTATTTAGGGTTGGTTTAGGGTTTATTTAGGGTTGGTTTAGGGTTGGTTTAGGGTTTATTTAGGGTTGGTGTAGGGTTTATTTAGGGTTGGTTTAGAGTTTATTTAGGGTTGGTTTAGGGTTGGTTTAGGGTTTATTTAGGGTTGGTTTAGGGTGTATCTAGGGTTGGTTTAGGTTTTATTTAGGGTTGTTTTAGGGTTATTTAGGGTTGGTTTAGGGTTTGCTTAGGGTTCGATTAGGGTGTATTTAGTGTTTTTTTAGGGATACAACATGTACATATAAATAACTATAGTTACGTGGATGTAAATAAGTATACATGAATATTTGATTGATTTTTCCATGGTTTTCATTAGATTTTGCCATTGTTTTCATTGATTTTTCCATGGTGTTCATTGATTTTACATGCTACGCAGGGTGTGCATACATACTGCACAACATGCATCTTGTGTAAGTAAATTTAGATAGATGTACATGAATATATATATATATATATACATATATATATAATTATAGATGTGGGTAGAGGAGTATATTTACAAATGTGCAACCTTGGATTGAAAAGCCAACGAACCCGAATGCAGATCACGCAAAAAGACACATAAACAAACAGTATGAAGAAGGATGGTCACATAAACAAACAACTATAAATTATAAAAAACACTGTAGATCACTTGCTGCATACGTCGGCGGGAAGCTCTGCTAGATGTTAAGTGTAGAGTATGGGCTGTGGAGTGCGGAGTGTGAAGTGTAAAGTGTGGACTGTAGAGTGTAGAGTGTGGGGTGTGGAGTGTGGGGTGTGGAGTGTGGAGTGTGGAGTGTAAAATGTAGAGTGTGGGGTGTGGGGTGTGGAGTGTACAATGTGAGGTGTGGGATATGGAGTGTGAAGTGTGGAGTGCGAAGTGTGGAGTGTAAAGTGTGGAGTGTGGAGTGTAGAGTGTGGGGTGTAAAGTGTGGAGTGTGCAGTGTAAAGTGTAGAGTGTGGGGTGTGGAGTGTGGAGTGTGAAGTGTGGAGTGTGGAATGTAAAGTGTGGAGTGTAAAGTGTAGAGTNGTGGGGTGTGGAGTGTGGAGTGTGAAGTGTGGAGTGTGGAATGTAAAGTGTGGAGTGTAAAGTGTAGAGTGTGGGGTGTGAAGTGTGGAGTGTGAAGTGCAAAGTGTGAAGTGTAAAGTGTAGAGTGTGGAGTGTCGAGTCTGAAGTGTGGAGTGTAAAATGTGGAGTGTGGAGTGTCAAGTGTAGAGTGTGGATTGTGAAGTGTGAAGTGTAAAGTGTGAAGTGTGGAGACTGGAGTGTAAAGTGTGGAGTGTGGAGTGTGGGGTGTGGAGTGTGGAGTGTGGAGTGTAAAGTGTGGAGGGTAAAGTGTAGAGTGTGGAGTGTGAAGTGGGGAGTGTGGAGTGTAAAGTGTGGAGTGTGGAGTGTGAAGTGTAGAGTGTAGAGTGTGGAGTGTAAAGTGTGGAGTGTCAAGTGTAAAGTGTAAAGTGTGGAGTGTGGAGTGTAAAGTGTAGAGTGTAAAGTGTAGAGTGTGGATTGTGGAGTGTCAAGTGTAGAGTGTGGATTGTGGAGTGTGAAGTGTAAAGTGTGAAGTGTGGAGACTGGAGTGTAAAGTGTGGAGTGTGGGGTGTGGAGTGTGGAGTGTGGAGTGTAAAGTGTGGAGGGTAAAGTGTAGAGTGTGGAGTGTGAAGTGGGGAGTGTGGGGTGTAAAGTGTGAAGTGTGGAGTGTGGAGTGTAAAGTGTGGAGTGTGGAGTGTTAAGGGTGAAGTGTGGAGTGTGGAGTGTAGAGTGTGGAGTGTGGAGTGTAAAGTGTGGAGTGTGGAGTGTGGGGTGTGGGGTGTAGAGTGAGAATTGTGGAGTTTGAAGTGTGGAGCGTGGAGTGTGGAATGTGTAATGTGGAGCGTGGAATGTGAAGTGTGGAGCGTGGAGGGTAAAGTGTGGAGTAAAGTGAAACATCATCACCTTCGCAGCTTCCCCCATAGACAACGACGTTTCGAGAGTCTAAAACATCATCACTTTTGCAGCTTCCCCCATAGACAACGACGTTTCGACATCACGTGTCAGGAAACGCGACTCCTGCCACACGATTTGCACGTTCTCACCGCTTGACGTAGCCCTGACAATGGGATTCGCAAAAAACACGCAACACGACACGTATAAAGTACTGCGCCTGCCACGAAAAATGAGTATGGAGGTGTCCAAAGTACTGCGCCTGCCACGAAAAAATGCAACACATCTTTTGAACACGACGCAAAAATATTGCGCCTGCCACACAAAACGACTTTGGACACTTTTTGCAGACAGGTGAGAATGTCACGAAGTGCCACGCCTGCCACACAAAACGACGTTACAACCTCTTCGGAAACCTCCAAAAAGGAAAGGTTTTGGAGCTTTCCCTAGTGGCACGGCGACGCCACAGGAAAGTCAGAGAATCGAGAGAAGACAAGTTGGAAAGCTGAAAACGAGGATTTCGTGCGAGACTTCCGTGAATTTTCATCCCATACATCATCTTGCAGCTTCCCCCATAGACAACGCCGTTTCGGCAGTCCACAACATGATCACGTTTGCAGCTTCCCCCATGGACAACGACGTTTCAACATCACGTGTCAGGAAATGCCGCTCCTGCCACACGATTTGCACGTTCTCATCACTTGACGCAGCCCTGACAATGGGATTTGCAAAAAACACGCGTATAAAGTACTGCGCCTGCCACGAAAAATGACGTTGGACACGTCCAAAGTACTGCGCCTGCCACGAAAAATGAAACGCAGCTTTTCAAAACGACGCGAAAGTATTGCGCCTGCCACACGGAACGACTTTCGTCNGCGCCTGCCACGAAAAATGAAACGCAGCTTTTCAAAACGACGCGAAAGTATTGCGCCTGCCACACGGAACGACTTTCGTCACGTCATGGAACATGTTGGAATGTCACGCCTGCCACACGAAATGATGGTTCGATGCGTTTGAAAAAATGATCACCTTTGTGGCTTCCCCCATAGACACGGCGTTCCGGCCGCCAAAAGCGACGGCATGCAACGGCATCATGGAACATGTTGCCATGTCACANCCTTTGTGGCTTCCCCCATAGACACGGCGTTCCGGCCGCCAAAAGCGACGGCATGCAACGGCATCATGGAACATGTTGCCATGTCACAAAGTGCCACGCCCGCCACACGAAACAATGGTTCGACACGTTTGAAACGTCCAAAAATGATCACCTTTGTGGCTTCCCCCATAGACACGGCGTTCCCGCCGCAAACTGCAACGCACTGCAACGGCAAAGCCACATGAAACGAACACAGGTCCAACCCCCAGACCCCCAAGGTAAAACGAGAACCCTTTGCTACGCATTCGGGNTGACTATACCTGTTCTCCCGTGTAATGCTGTAGGTTGCATATGATACTCAGGGGTGTCTATACTGCACAACATGCATCTTGTGAGCATATAAAACGTAGTTTGAGGCAGAACAACTCAAGTAGATATAGTTGGAGAATAAAAATCAACAAGTATCCTGAAATACGGTTTTCAGAACTTTAAAAAAGGCTAGTTAGGACACTTGTTGAAAACACGTCCCAGTTCCTCTCACAAAAACATGCATATAAACTCAGAAGACAAAATACAAAAGCCAAGAACCCGCAAAAGCCACAAAAGCCACAAAAGCCAAGAAGCCAGACTGGAAAACAAAAAAACAAAAAACAAGAGAAGCCAACGAACCCGAATGCAGATCACGCAAAAAGACACATAAACAAACAGGATGAAGAAGGATGGTCACGTAAACAAACAACTACAAATTATAGAGAAAACACTGTAGATCACTGGCTGCATACGTCGGCGGGAAGCTCTGCTAGATGTTAAGTGTAGAGTATAGGGTGTGGAGTGTGGAGTGTGGAGTGTGGAGTGCAAAGTGTGGACTGTAGAGTGTAGAGTGTGGGGTGTGGAGGTGTGGAGTGTGGGGTGTGGAGTGTGGAGTGTGGAGTGTAAAGTGTAGAGTGTGGGGTGTGGGGTGTGGAGTGTGCGATGTGAGGTGTGGGATGTGGAGTGTGAAGTGTGGAGTGTGAAGTGTGGAGTGTAAAGTGTGGGGTGTGGNGGGTGTGGAGTGTGCGATGTGAGGTGTGGGATGTGGAGTGTGAAGTGTGGAGTGTGAAGTGTGGAGTGTAAAGTGTGGGGTGTGGAGTGTAGAGTGTGGAGTGTGGAGTGTGGAGTGTGAAGTGTGGAGTGTGGAATGTAAAGTGTGGAGTGTAAAGTGTAGTTAGGGTGTGAAGTGTGGAGTGCGAAGTGTAAAGTGTGAAGTGTAAAGTGTAGAGTGTGGAGTGTCGAGTCTGAAGTGTGGAGTGTACAATGTGGAGTGTGGAGTGTAAAGTGTGGAGTGTAAAGTGTAGAGTGTGGATTGTGGAGTGTCAAGTGTAGAGTGTGGATTGTGGAGCGTGAAGTGTGAAGTGTAAAGTGTGAAGTGCGGAGAGTGGAGTATAAAGTGTGGAGTGTGGAGTGTAAAGTGTGAAGTGTAAAGTGTAGAGTGTGGAGTGTGGGGTGTGGAGTGTGGAGTGTGGAGTGTAAAGTGTGGAGTGTAAAGCGTACAGTGTGGAGTGTGAAGTGTGGAGTGTGGAGTGTAAAGTGTGGAGTGTAAAGTGTAGAGTGTAGAGTGTGGAGTGTAAAGTGTGGAGTGTCAAGTGTGGAGTGTGGAGTGCGGGGTGTAAAGTGTAGTGTGGAGTGTGAAGTGTAAAGTGTGAAGTGTGGAGTGTGGAGTGTGAAGTGTGGAGTGTAAAGTGTGGAGTGTGAAGTGTGGAGTGTGAAGTGTGGAGTGTGGAGTGTAAAGTGTGGAATGTAAAGTGTAGAGTGTGGAGTGTGGAGTGTAGGGTGTGGAGTGTGGAGTGTGAAGTGTAAAGTGTGAAGTGTGGAGTGTGGAGTGTAGAGTGTGGAGTGTGGAGTGTAAAGTGTGGAGTGTGGAGTGTGGGGTGTGAAGTGTGGAGTGTGGAGTGTAGAGTGTGGAGTGTGGAGTGTAAAGTGTGGAGTGTGGAGTGTGGGGTGTGAAGTGTGGAGTGTGGAGTGTAAAGTGTGGTATGGGGGTGTGGAGTGTGGAGTGTGAAGTGTGGAGTGTGGAGTGTAGAGTGTAAAGCGTGGAGTGTGGGGCATCTCTAGCTGAAACCCCCATGTGCTCTGAAATTTGTCTGAAATTTGTCTCAAATGTGTCTGAAATGTGTCTGAAATGTGTCTGAAATGTGTCTGGTGTGGCCTTCGAACTCAGGCTCCATCCAGAGAGCCTTTCAGTGAAGTGTGGAGTGTGGAGTGTAAAGTGTGGAGTGTCAGGTGTAAAGTGTGGAGTGTGGAGTATGGGGTGTGAAGTGTGGAGTGTAAAGTGTGGAGCCCATGTGGTCTGAAATGTGTCTGAAATGTGTCTGAAACTGTCTGAAATGTGTCTGAAATATCTCTGAACTGTCTCTGGTGTGGCCTTCGACCTCAGGCTCCATCCAGAAAGCCTTCCAAATGTGTCTGACATGTGTCTGAAATGTGTCTGAAATGTGTCTGAAATGCGTGGAGTGTAAAGTGTGGAGCCCATGTGCTCTGAAATGTGTCTGAAATGTGTCTGGTGTGGCCTTCGACATCAGGCTCCAGCCAGAGAGCCTTCCAGTGAAGTGTGGAGTGTGGAGTGTACAGTGTGGAGTGTGAAGTGTAAAGTGTGGAGTGTGTGGAGTGTAAAGTGTGGAGCCCACGTGCTGTGAAATGTGCCTGAAATGTGTTTGAAATTTGTCTGAAATGTCTCCGGTCTGGCCTTCGACTTCAAGCTCCATCCAGAGAGCCTGCCAAATGTGCCGGAAATGTGCCTGAAATGTGTTTGAAATGTGTCTGAAATGTCTCTGAAATGTGTCTGAAATGTGCCTGACATGCGTGGAATGTAAAATGTGGAGCCGATGTGCTCTGAAATTTGTCTGAAATGTGTTTGAAATGTGTCTGAAATGTATTTGAAATGTATCTGAAATGTGTGGAGTGTAAAATGTGGAGCCCATGTGCTCTGAAATGTGTTTGAAATCTGAAATATGTCGGAAATGTGTCTGAAATGTGTGTGTGTGTGTGTCTGAAATGTGTCTGAAATGTGTCCGGTGTGGCCTTCCACCTCAAGCTCCATCCAGAGATTCTTCCAAATGTGTCTGAAATGTGTCTGAAGTGTGTCTGAAATGTGTCTGAAATGTGTCTGAAATATTTGGAGTGTAAAATGTGGAGCCCATGCGGTCTGAAATGTGTCTGAAATGTGTCTGAAATCTGAAATGTGTCGGAAATGTGTCTGACATGTGTCTGAAATCTGTGGAGTGTAAGTGGAGCCCATGTGCTCTGAATGTGTCTGAAATGTGTCTGAAATGTGTCTGAAAGGTGTCTGAAATGTGTCTGAAATGTGTCTGAAATGTGTCCGGTGTGGTCTTCCACCTCAAGCTCCGTCCAGAGGGCCTTCCAAATGCGTCTGAAATGTGTCTGAAATGCGCCTGAAATGTGTCTGAAATGCGTGCGGTGTGGCCTTCCACCTCAAGCTCCATCCCTTGAGCCTTCCAAATGTGTCTGAAATGTGTCTGAAATAGGTCTGAAATGTGGCTGAAATGTGTGGAGTGTAAAGTGTCGAGCACATATGTGCTCTGAAATGTGTCTGAAATGTGTCTGAAATCTGAAATGTGTCGGAAATGTGTCTGAAATGTGTGGAGTGTAAGTGGAGCCCATGTGCTCTGAATGTGTCTGAAATGTGTCTGAAATGTGTCTGAAATGTGTGAGAAATGTGTCTGAAATGTGTCCGGTGTGGCCTTCCACCTCAAGCACCATCCAGAGAGCCTTCCAAATGTGTCTGAAATGTGTCTGAAATGTGTCTGACATGTGTCTGAAATATTTGGAGTGTAAAATGTGGAGCCCATGCGGTCTGAAATGTGTCTGAAATGTGTCTGAAATGTGTCTGAAATGTGCGAAGTGTAAAATGTGAAGTGTGGAGTGTGGAGTGTAAAGTGTGGAGTGTGGAGTGTTAAGTGTGAAGTGTGGAGTGTGGAGTGTAGAGTGTGGAGTGTGGAGTGTAAAGTGTGGAGTGTGGAGTGCGGGGTGTGAAGTGTGGAGTGTGGAGTGTAAAGTGTGGTGTGGGGTGTGGAGTGTGGAGTGTGAAGTGTGGAGCATGGAGTGTGGAGTGTAAAGCGTACAGTGTGGGGCATCTCTAGCTGAAGCCCCATGTGCTCTGAAATTTGTCTGAAATGTGTCTGAAATGTGTCTGGTGTGGCCTTCGACCTCAGGCTCCATCCAGAGAGCCTTCCAGTGAAGTGTGGGGTGTGGAGTGTAAAGTGTGGAGTGTCAAGTGTAAAGTGTGGAGTGTGGAGTGTGGGGTGTGAAGTGTGGAGTGTAAAGTGTGGAGCCCATGTGCTCTCAAATGTGTTTCAAATGTGTCTGAAATGTGTCTGAAATGTGTCTGGTGTGGCCTTCGACCTCAGGCTCCATCCAGAGAGCCTTTCAGTGAAGTGTGGAGTGTGGAGTGTAAAGTGTGGAGTGTCAAGTGTAAAGTGTGGAGTGTGGAGTATGGGGTGTGAAGTGTGGAGTGTAAAGTGTGGAGCCCATGTGGTCTGAAATGTGTCTGAAATGTGTCTGAAATTGTCTGAAATGTGTCTGAACTGTCTCTGGTGTGGCCTTCGACCTCAGGCTCCATCCAGAGAGCCTTCCAAATGTGTCTGAAATGTTTCTGAAATGTGTCTGAAATGCGTCTGAAATGTGTGGAGTGTAAAGTGTGGAGCTATGTGCTCTGAAATGTGTCTGAAATGTGTCTGAAATGTATCTGAAATGTGTCTGAAATGTGTCTGAAATGTGTCTGGGGCCTTCGACCTTTGAAATGTGTCTGAAATGTGTCTGAAATGTGTCTGAAATGTGTCTGGTGTGGCCTTCGACATCAGGCTCCATCCAGAGAGCCTTCCAGTGAAGTGTGGAGTGTGGAGTGTAAAGTGTGGAGTGTCAAGTGTAAAGTGTGGAGTGTGGAGTGTGGGGTGTGAAGTGTGAAGTGTTCAGTGTGGAGCCCATGTGCTCTGAATGTCGGAAATGTGTCTGAAATGTGTCTGAAATGTGTCTGAAATGTCTGGAGTGTAAGTGGAGCCCATGTGCTCTGAATGTGTTTGAAATGTGTCTGAAAAGTGTCTGAAATGTGTCTGACATGTGTCTGAAATGTGTCGGGTGTAAGTGGAGCCCATGTGCTCTGAAATGTGTCTGAAATGTGTCTGAAATGTCTCCGGTGTGGCCTTCGACCTCAAGCTCCATCCAGAGAGCCTTCTGAAATGTGTCTGAAATACGTCTGAAATGTGTCTGCAATCTGTCTGAAATGTGTCTGAAATGTCTCCGGTGCGGCCTTCGAATTCAAGCTCTATCCAGAGAGCCTTCCAAATGTGTCTGAAATGTGTCTGAAATGTGTCTGAAATGTGTCTGAAATGTGTCTGAAATGTGTGGAGTGTAAAGTGTGGAACCCATTTGCTTTGAAATGCATCTGAAATGTCTCTAAAATGTGTCTGAAATGTGTCTGAAATGTGTCCGGTGTGGCTTTCCACCTCAAGCTCCATCCCTTAAGCCTTCCAAATGTGTCTGAAATGTGTCTGAAATATGTCTGAAATGTGTCTGAAATGTGTCTGAAATGTATCTGAAATGCGTCCGGTGTGACCTTCCACCTGAAGCTCCATCCCTTGAGCCTTTCAAATGTGTCTGAAATGTGTCTGAAATGTGTGGAGTGTAAAGTGTGGAGCCCATGTGCTCTGAAATGTGTCGCCTTCGACCTCAAGCTCCATCCAGAGAGCCTTCCAAATGTGTCTGAAATGTTTCTGAAATGTGTCTGAAATGTGTCTGAAATGTGTCTGAAATGTGTGGATTGTAAAGTGTGGAGCCCATCTGCTCCGAAATGTGTCTGAAATGTGTCTGAAATCTGTGGAGTGTAAAGTGTGGAGCCCATATGTGCTCTGAAATGTGTCTGAAATGTGTCTGAAATGTGTCTGAAATGCGCCTGAAATGTATTTGAAATGTGTCTGAAATGTGTCTGAAATTGGCTGAAATGTGTCTGGAATGTGTCTGAAATGTCTCCGGTGTGGCCTTCGACCGGCTCTATCCAGAGAGCCTTCCAAATGTGCCTGAAATGTGTCTGAAATGTGTCTGAAATGTGTCTGAAATGTGTGGAGTGTAAAGTGTGGAGCCCATGAAGTGTGTCTGAAATGTGTCTGAAATGTGTCTGAAATGTGTCTGGAATGTGTCTGAAATGTGTCTGAAATGTGTCTGGTGTGGCCTTCGACCTTTGAAATGTGTGGAGTGAGGTGTGTGGGATGTGAAGTGTGGAGTGTAAGGTGTGGAGCCCATGTGCTCTGAGATGTGTCTGAAATGTGTCTGAAATGTCTCCGGTGTGGCCTTCGACCTCATCCAGATAGCCTTCCAAATGTGTCTGAAATAGGCCTGAAACGTGTCTGAAATGTGTCTGAAATGCGTGGAGTGTAAAGTGTGGAACCCATGTGCTCTGAAATGTGTCTGAAAATTGTCTGGTGTGGCCTTCAACCTCAGGCTCCATCCAGAGAGCCTTCCAGTGAAGTGTGGAGTGTGGAGTGTAAAGTGTGGAGTGTCAAGTGTAAATTGTGGAGTGTGGAGTGTGGGGTGTGAAGTGTGGGGTGTGTGGTGTGGAGTGTGGAGTGTAAAGTGAGGAGTGTGGAGTTTGAAGTGTGGAGTGTGGAGTGTAGAGTGTGGAGTGTGGAGTATAAAGTGTGGAGTGCAAAGTGTAGAGTGTGAAGTGTGGAGTGTGAAGTGTGGAGTGTGGAGTGTAAAGTGTGGAGTGTAAAGTGCAGAGTGTGGAGTGTGGAGTATGGGGTGTGGAGTGTGGAGTGCGAAGTGTAAAGTGTGAAGTGTGGAGCGTGGAGTGTAAAGTGTGGAGTGTGGAGTGTGGGGTGTGAAGTGTGGAGTGTGGAGTGTAGAGTGTGGAGCGTGGAGTGTAAAGTGTGGAGTGTGGAGTGTGGGGTGTGAAGTGTGGAGTGTAAAGTGTGAAGTGTGGAGAGTGGAGTGTAAAGTGTGGAGTGTGAAGTGTGGAGTGTGGAGTGTGGAGTGTGGAGTGTAAAGTGTGGAGTGTGGAGTGCGGGGTGTAGAGTGAGAAGTGTGGAGTTTGAAGCGTGGAGCGTGGAGTGTAGAGTGTGCATTGTGGAGCGTGGAATGTGAAGTGTGGAGCGTGGAGGGTACAGTGTGGAGTACAGTGAAACATCATCACCTTCGCAGCTTCCCCCATAGACACCGACGTTTCAAGAGTCCAAAACATCATCACTTTTGCAGCTTCCCCCATGGACAACGACGTTTCGACATCACGTGTCAGGAAATGCCACTCCTGCCACACGATTTGCACGGTCTCACCACTTGACGCAGCCCTGACAATGGGATTCGCAAAAATCACGCAACACGACACGCATAAAGTACTGCGCCTGCCACGAAAAATGAGTACAGAGGCGTCCAAAGTACTGCGCCTGCCACAAGAAAATGCAACACATTTTTTGAACACGACGCACAAGTATTGCGCCTGCCACACAAAACGACTTTGGACACTTTTTCCAGACACGTGAGAATGTCACGAAGTGCCACGCCTGCCAAACAAAACGACGTTACAACCTCTTCGGAAACCTCCAAAAAGGAGAGGTTTTGGAGCTTTCCCCTGTGGCACGGCGACGCCACAGGAAAGTCAGCGAATCGAGAGAAGACAAGTTGGAAAGCTGAAAACGAGCATTTCTCCGTCAATTTTCATCCCATGCATCATCACTCTTGCAGCTTCCCCCATAGACACCGACGTTTCGACAGTCCACAACATGATCACTTTCGCAGCTTCCCCCATAGACAACGATGTTTCGACATCACGTATCAGGAAATGCCACTCCTGCCACACGATTTGCACGTTCTCACCACTTGACGCAGCCCTGACAATGGGTTTCGCAAAAAACATGCAACACGACACGTGCAAAGTACGAAAAATGAGTATGGCGATGTCCAAAGTATTGCGCCTACCACAGAAAATGAAACGCAGCTTTTCAAAACGACGCACAAGTATTGCGCCTGCCACACGGAACGACTCTCGTCACGTCATGGAACATGTTGGAATGTCACAAAATGCCACACCCGCCACACAAAACGATGGTTCGACACGTTTGAAACGTCCAAAAATGATCACCTTTGTGGCTTCCCCCATAGACACGGCGTTCCGGCCGCCAAAAGCGACGGCATGCAACGGCATCATGGAACATGTTGCCATGTCACANCCTTTGTGGCTTCCCCCATAGACACGGCGTTCCGGCCGCCAAAAGCGACGGCATGCAACGGCATCATGGAACATGTTGCCATGTCACAAAGTGCCACGCTTGCCACACGAAACGATGGTTCGACACGTTTGAAACGTCCAAAAATGATCACCTTTGTAGCTTCCCCCATAGACACGACGTTCCGGCCGCCAACTGCAACGCACTGCAACGGCAAAGCCACATGAAACGAACACAGGTCCAACCCCCAGACCCCCAAGGTAAAACGAGAACCCTTTGCTACGCATTCGGGNAACTGCAACGCACTGCAACGGCAAAGCCACATGAAACGAACACAGGTCCAACCCCCA
>BGPT01001409.1:179035-190788 GCA_003297045.1 Symbiodinium sp. clade C Y103 | reverse complement strand
TTAGAAGACTGGGACAGTTGGGTGGAGCCAAAGACTCTTTGGAACATCGTAACATTTTGTCCGCTTTCTATATTCACAGAAATCCTGGTCTTCAGTCTGCGCTCGCAGCTTTGAAATTGCACCGTCACAAAGTGAATGGTGCTTTACCTCCTGCCAAGACATTCAAAACGCCGTTGTGCACCTGTTGAGAAAAAGGACAATGTGCATTTCGCCCATGGAAACCCAATGAATTATGACATTTTTATCTTCTCCAAAAATAATGATACAATCTGTGAAAGCTCATTTACAGTGGTTTTAACAAAAAACCCTTTGATCATCCAAAAACAAAGGATATAAAATTCCTAAAATTGATTCCAACATACCTGAAACATGTTGTCCGCGATATGGATGTCTTCCCTGAAATGTTCCATTCATCGAAAGCCACNTCCTAAAATTGATTCCAACATACCTGAAACATGTTGTCCGCGATATGGATGTCTTCCCTGAAATGTTCCATTCATCGAAAGCCACGAAATACTGTAAAACACAGTAAAAATGACATTTTATCAGATTGAATAAATTGCAATGGCTTCGTGTTCCGGGGAACCTCAAGCCTTCACCCTATATATATATATATACACATACATATATACATATGTATATTATATACATACATACATATATATATATATATATATATTTACGTATATACATGTATATATATATATACATATATATACACACATATATATATATATACACAAACAATACACAAACACACACACACATGCACACACACACACATGCACACACACACACACGCATTTGTACGTATATATATATACACACATACATAGATCCTATATATCTTCTCTCTCTCTATGTATATATATTACATATGTAATGTTATAGCATAGCTTCAGTGGAAGTCCGTTCATCAGTTCCTTCAGCCAGAGGAGTATGGGAATGGTCCTACGAGACGGACGCTAGCGATGAGAATTGGCCGCCCCTGCAGCGGGCAACCGTCTGCGTCCCTGTGGCGCACCAATCCTTCACGGGGTTCGGAATCTCAGACACCGAAAAATGAAGATTGAACTGTAAGAAATGGGCATCTAGCCATTAAAAACCATTTCATGGGGGATTGAAGCAAAGAAGAATAGGGATCCAACCATCAAAAATAGGGACTTAATGGTGGTTTAACCAAAGAAAAGTAGGGAGTTAGCCAACAGACATGATGATTTAGCAGCAAACATTTGGATTTAAAGGGAAAACACCTGGGGGGATTGAACTAGTCATATTTGTTTTCAGGGTGAAACTCAAGATGAAACTTGTGACACAGGGTGGACCTTAGGATGAAACCCTACATTGTAGCCACGTAAGAGGTACGTATGACTAGGGTGATAGTTCCACTTGCCGAGCTATAGACAACACTTTTTGAGGTTATGGTCCCACTTATGAGAGGACACTGGCTACATAAGTCTCCGTTCTTGTTGGCTGAATCACAAACTTGTGTACTGGAGCTTCCACCATCCATATTTTTTTTCTTTGTTCACCCGGCCAATTCTTCTTGATTCAACCTCCATTTTCGTGGCTTGCCTGATTTTCTCGGTAGAATCCACATGTGGGGTAGCTATATAAATCACCTGTTTGTTGATAGGCCATGGAAACGTGGTCAGCGAGAAGCACAGTTGGAGGTGCAGCCCGAAGTTGACTCAAACGGGAGAAAGGGAAACAAAAAGCATTATATAGTACCCATGTATGGCTTATAGTACCCATCCACGATGATTATGATTATCCATTATTCATTGTAAAATGATGGTTGCTATCCACTATAGTCATCCAAACGTCCAATAAGGAGGTAAACCCAATAATAAACCATCCCCAAAATCACCATCAATGGGTTGCATGAACCGTCCCCAGTCATGGTAGGTTTAGGGTCATAGGTTAGCCACAGCAACATGGGGAGCGATTTAAACTATGGAAAATGATTGGGGAGTGATCTAACTATAAACCCAATCAACTATGGAGGTGCAGGCATTTAAGCCACGGATGGGGATCGAAGCAGGTTTTGATTGAAATTGGACGGATAGAGTTCTACAGTTATACATTTCAAGACGTGTTAAGAACCCAGTAATGGAAATATGGAGATTTTGAAGAACAGACATGGGTATTAGAGGTTGGTATTTTACCAATGACAGAGGGCAATGGAAACTGCTTGGGACGAAGCCTAGGGGACGATTCAACGCAAGAAACAGATGCAAAAGGCAAGAGCCATTTTGTTCTTTAAGAAACCAAGGATCACAGGTATGAGTTGCAATATGTTGCGATCCCCATTGTTACTACTCAACTAGTCTTAGCGACTCACCATACTGATGAACTTGAAATCTGCTAGGATGATCGAACTGAAGTCACTGCACTAGATGGGCCTTTTTATTTGGGCTCTACACAAGACCTGGACACCGGGATATATCGCAAGAGAACAATTGTGTGATTTTTGCATCCGGGTTGGTCAAAGCTTGGGTTTTGCCGGAATGCACATCCAGCACAACCAGCTCTTTGGATATGAATTACGTGCATCATGATTCAGTGAGTGTTTTTCGTTGCGATACCCATTTGTTAACAACTAACCTTTGATATTACCAGTTTGGCTGATATACATGTCTACAATATATATATATATATACATTTCACATCTGCATGCAGATTTGATGCATATTAACGTATATTGTATCATTGTGCGTCAATGCTTTTATCAATGTATATCAATATATATCAATGTATATCAATGTATATCAATGTATATCAATGTATATCAATATGTATCAATGTATATCAATGTATATCAATGTATATCAATGTATATCAATATGTATCAATGTATATCAATGTATATCAATGTATATCAATGTGTATCAACGTATATTGATGTATATTAAGAGATATTAATAGCTCTTAATAGATATATGTACTATTGATGTTATATACATGTAAATATCATACAC
Organism: Symbiodinium sp. clade C Y103; assembly: GCA_003297045.1. Taxonomy (NCBI): domain Eukaryota; class Dinophyceae; order Suessiales; family Symbiodiniaceae; genus Cladocopium; species Cladocopium sp. clade C. Next base: position 187,807 of record BGPT01001409.1, on the reverse strand, counting down.
TGGATATCTATGTATCTCTGATATAGCATACACTGTATATCTATATCTATATCTCTATCTATAGATGGATAGTCTTTACAATTTCGCTTTCCCTTGGACTCCTCTGAAGGCCTGTCAGATGCTTCAGGGCTTCCTAGACTCCTTGGAACGGCCAGAGGACGGGGTGACCCTGGTACCAACAGCCCATTTGCAGGGTTTATGTTACTTAGTTGGAGGCATGGTAAATTCTTGCAAAACCGTCACTGCTATCGAATTGCTGCTAAACCACGGGTATTGGAACAATAATTGATATTGCCAATTGGTAATTTACATTGCTCATTGGAACGATCATGGAAAAGTGGAAGAAGTCTTGGTAATTAAGTTGTGGGAAATTCTTGTAACTTGCCATCGTTACAGCCGTGAGGCTCAGCGGCTGACCTGAAAAGAAGATGCATCCCATTTTGCATTGGAATGATTTTAGAAACACCTCTACCGAATTTCTTGGTGATCTCCCGATCATTTCCCATCCATTTTTTTGATCTTTTGTTTCCCCTCCTGTTTCGGCAGAATCCTTGTCTCGTTTCAGGACGCGTCCGACAGGACGCTCCTTTGAGCACCAGCCAATAGTTATCAGCTGAAGAGCTGCGTCTCCTGGCCCTTTCTATGTTCAGACATGGAGAACTGGTGATTTTGGCCGAAGAAACTATGGTGATTTAGACAACAACCATGGTTCTATAGCGGTAGTGGGGACAATCTGGATTACAAGGACCTCAGGTCCCGATGTCAAGGGACGTTTTGATCCAGGCTTGGAGATGGCAGGGGACCAGCATACCCAGGGGATGATTGGGTTGTACTAGGTGCTTTCGGGAAGATTGTTTTGTCCCAGCGTTCTCAGCCAGTGGAAGATGATGACACTGGGTTTTGGGTCTGTGATCATTTCTGTCCATAGGCTTTGATTTTTGTTGTAGTTATCCATTTCATTTTTATATCCGTCAATTTTGACCCAGACCAGTAAGCCTCCCTTGTTCGTTTTCATGGTAGACCTGGTGAAGAATTGGGTCCATCAACTCCCTGCACCGTGGATCATCATGGATCATCATTCTTGTCACGTTTGACCTCTCAGGTGCAAGCGGTTTTCTTTTTCAGTCCCAAACCGGCCAGTCACTTGCCATTGCCACGTGATGGATGGGATGGATGGGGTGATTTTTTTGAAGTGCGTAGCGGTCGGAATCGTCTTTTTCCTACAATTTTCCTACGGTTTCGATTTATACAAGCCCGTTTTTTGCGATTTGCGTTCAGGTTCATGACTTCCGTCAGTTGTTCTATTTCCTGAGCGTCTGAGGATCAAAAAAAACACAAACAAGCGTTTAGATTGGATTTATTGGTCCGTTTATTTTGGGGCAAGTGTTTGGGGGTCTGTTCTTAAGGTGATGGTAACAGGTTGCACTATTCTACCCCACCCTTCCAGGATCGTACAGATGCCTGTTGTCCGAGAGACATGCAGGACTGGATTCAGCGACAGTTGTTTACAGGTCCAAAGCTGATGGACATGTTCGAAAGATGGATGGGTATCCACCATGGCACACAGTTTTGGGGATGCGGCTATGTCCCCAAAAGGTTTTCCCTCCCAGATTATCCACAATTTCTTGATGAAAAGTAGGAGGAGTTCGGGCAACTGTCAGAAACTTCGCTTGTTTTGCCCCAATCCCACTGCCCTACCAAGAATCATGTCTTGGCATTTTTTTGAAGTAGTTTCAACCTGCCTTATTCTTAGATGCAAGTGGCCTGAACAGTTGAACCTGTCAGCATCTCACGCTGCCTAAAGGACTGGCAGATGAATATCTATCAGGCGCAACACGGTACGACTGACAGTCTGGTTGAAGAATGTAGGGAAATGGCTTACCCTATGTTCAAACATGGCAATGGACAATCCTTCATCTATAGAGGATTCTACCATTCAAATGGAATTTATAATCTATAATGGATTTCCCAGCTAGCCATGTTTGATTACCGGAGGTCAAAATTGCTTAGCCAAATATATATCTTTTAAACTGAAAGACTGAAAGTGACCAAAACATCTCTGGTTGTGATGATTCTGGGGGCCTGAATTTTTGACTCATAGCCATGTTGGGAAATGTCCCATAAAGACGGGGGTTTTGATCCACCCAAGCTGATTTTGGGACATGGATCAATACCCTTCTGATTTTGGGAGAAAAAACTATGTGTCTCTTTGGGACCATTTGATTTTTCTCAGGAGCATTGTCTTCCTGACGTCAAGGCATCTGTGCTCCTTGTCCCTCTCAGTTCTGAGCATCAAATTGCCAGCGCCGAGTCTCGATTTCGAGTATCTGAGTAAAGTTGGCTTCTGGTGGTCATAAGATGGCCATGAATAGTTGCAACTGAATGGTTCCAGTGGTTCTATTGGCTGTTGAAATGATGAGATGGCTTGATGCTGGCAATATATACGTAACACGACATGACACAACACGGCACAACACGGCACGGCACCGGCACTGGTACGGGCAGCGGCACCGGCACGGCACGACACCCCCCAACCGACCCAATCCAACCCAATCCAACCCAACGCAATGCAACAAACACAAGACAGCACAGCACAGCACTGCACAGCACTAGACTATACTAGACTACACTATGCAGCACTACGTAGCGCAATATTATATTGCATATTTGTATATCTTTATCATTATGTACATATATACATACTGGCATACTACCCAGCCCCGGTTGAGTTTTATCTTGCACGGACGTCTTCTCTTCGTTCGCACAGCTCTAAGATCAGCCAAGTTGGGTCTCGACACAAAAAAAGCTGCGCTCCAGGAAGTTTTGTCCCCAAAGTCAGGTGCGGACTCCGAGGGGGTTTGGGTTGGCCACAAGAAGTTCTGTGGCTGCTGGTTTCAAGGATTTTTTCTTGGCTTTCCACATGGTTGCTCCGACCCATTATAGGTCAATGATGACCACAAAGGTCGGAAAAACTGCGATTCTACCTGTGTCTTTACTGTAGCCAATTTACCTCCGTGTTATTTGGGGTGTTGGGAGTGTTCCATCTCTGAGAATCCCCAACTTAATTCTCTCTCTCCTCTCTCTCCTCTCTCTCTCTCTCTCTCCCTCCCTCCCTCCCTGTCTTTCTTTCTTTCTTTCTTTCTGTCTTTCTTTCTTTCTTTCTTTCTGTCTCTCTCTCTCTCTCTCTTTCTCTCCCCTACATTAGATATTACGGAATATTGAATATTACGTAGAATTACCCTGTATTCTGATGTATTTTGTTTTGTGATATCTACCACATTTTGGGGATGACCAGCTCAACCACCAAGCACACCCGATATCATCCCATTTGGAAGATCCTCCTGGGCGGGGATCCCTTTGTTGACGGTGTGTCGTTTGCCAAACCCAAAACAGGGTACCTGAATGGAATCCTGGAAACCTTACATGATTGCCAATCTGCATCCATTGTCGAAACTTTAGATGTTTTTAGGTTCCACGTGGTTCCACGTTCGTTTTCAGAAGTGGACTGTACCGAATTCTCCGCTTTGAGCACGGACTGATGAGTTTCCTCAGGTTGGGACGCTGCAACGAATGTGCTTATGACTTAGGCCCGTAGATTTCGGAAGCCAATGTAAAGCCTGGGAGTTGAATCTTTGGAATCACTGGAACCCAACCTCGTGATGAGGCAGACGCTCGGAAGAAACTTCCGTGGCTGGCCCGTTGGCCAATGTCTTCAAATTGGGGCCTTGATTTTGCGGTGCCATGCCGATGGTTTACAAATCACAAAGAGACACGGAAATCTGGTTGGTGCCCTACCTTGATTTGTTCAGATCCCGGTTGGTTCTTGGCTTGGAGCCACGGAGCGCTGCCCAGCACACACCGCAGCCACTTGGGCCGCCGGCTGGGTCTCCGGTCTAACTCCCCTTTGGCCTTGAGTTTACCGACGTTGCCGGCAGCACTGAGAGTGAGTTCAAGGGGATGTTAGCCCTAGCTTTTGATGTTTGGATGGCTGGATTTTTGTAAAATTCTATAGGCTACAGACCAGGATTTATCACATTGCCACCAAAAAGCTCAAGACTTCAGCTTGATCGAGGAAGATCTTACCGCTGGATCCAAAGTCACCAGTCGTTCCTCGCCAAACAACCATAAGGACTATAAATGAAAAGTTGTTTCACCATGGTAGTGAAGAAGCCCTACACAACAAATGGTTGTTTGGTTCCAAATCCAACAGATCCCAAACATGAGGTTCACTAGTTCGATATACCATGATATAATTATCATAGATCTACCCAATAGTTATTAGAGTTATGTTCACCAACTTCGTTAGAGAACTATGTTTTCGTTAGCTCGGATAGGTCATGGTGGAACGCTGCTGGCACATTCGTGCTCAAGGATCTGACATCTACGCTCCCTAGACGTCCTGCACGGGCTCCCGTCGTTATACGGACATCCCTCGTTTTGTACAGTGGACTCCAACGCGAGGCCGCGAGCCCTGGGTGCTGTGAGTGAGCACCGACAGAAACACCCAGAAATCAAGGCGCCTTTAAGCAGGGTATCTGAGAATCTCGTGCCGTTGTGGCAGAATTTCACACTGATCTTCGGAGGATTTGGGAGAACATTCCCAGGTGCGAACGTTCACCAGCCCCATACGATTGATGACACGACCGGTGTGTGCGAGTCGTTGGAAGAAGCCGACCTGGACTCCACCTCAAAGGCCTCTTGATATCAGCCCTTTCTGGAAACACATGACAGTTGGAAAATGACCAAGTCAACCCCAAAGACGCCTCCCATGTCTTGCTTGCGGATTGGGATATACCTCCTTGGCCCAAGGTGTGTTCACCATTTGTTGGTAGCCTTCAGAAATCTTCAGAAACAATGGCAAATTCTTCCAACGTCCTTGCTGTTTGCAAGACGCGTTGCCGTGCATTTAAAGCACATCGTCACTCGTGCCTGCGATTAGGAGACTGAGCAACATGCACTCCAAGAAGGGGGTATAGAGCTGGCAGATGCACTCCTTTCATTGTGGCCACAGAGGGTGGTACTTTGTCGAGCCGATATTTCAAAGGCTGTAATAGATGTTTCAGTAGTGTCAGTGCCTTCCAAGCAAGCCTTCAAGGTTTCTGCGAAATGATCCAGCCAAACATTAGGATGCAGTCCCGCTGATCCCTGGTATTCTCCTCTGAAACATTGGACGTCCGGAGTTCCGAAGCTTTTGTAAGAGTTTGGTATCCATTCAATCCATTCGATCCATTCAATCCAACCCATTCAATCCAACCCATTCAACTATACTTGCAAATTTTGCAATCGGGTCACTCCCCTCAGCTGATTCAGTCTCCAACAAAGAGACAGCCTGATTATGTCCCCTACACATGCGAGGGGCCACGTCTCTAACTCGTGCTGCGCACAGCGCTGTGGTGGATTCAACGTTCGGCCGAAGGGTCGGACGTGGCGAAAAGGCGCAAAGGGAGAAAGATATCAGGATATATTGGGATCTATCAGCATCTGTACTGTTGTGAGTGTAATCTCTGGGATGCAGTACACACACCTATACATGTATACGTATAATCTATGTATATATATATATATAATATATGTATGTCTAATGTTTATATACATACTGTAATTTGCAGAAATATATATATATATATAGGTCCACATATGATTCTATGTGAAAACATATGACGATAGATAAAGCATACCAACTTATTGATATCTGTGGGATTTTGACAGCCATCTGATCAGCTCAAGGGACAAACATTAGCAGCCACCAGGAAGAGGTCACAGTTGGGTTCAAACAACAAAGTTGGGAGCTGGAAAATCCATTGTAAAATCCACCATGCCAGGTTTGATAGACCCATTTGGGAGTCTGAAAGGTCGACCACATGTTTGACAAGTGGAAAAAAAGGGGCAACTGATCAGGGATTGGTCAAGGTCCCACGTAGAGGTTTTTATCGACTCAAGATGGTTGTTACTGATTCCTTTTCATGGCTGGAATCTTGGTGAGGTTGCAGATTGATGCAATGAATAGCTTCAGTTTTTGGCAAGAGCGCAGAAACAGACTAGCCAGCTGAACATCAACATGTGTAGCGATGGTTACTTGGTTGTACTGGTAGATTCTCAGCTGCATTCACTTCTCAGCTCTGGGTTCGATATGGTTTGATCTCCCTGCCCAGCACGGCCACTGGACAAGACTGTGGCGAAAACAAAAACGAAAAACCCAGGAGTTTTTTTGAGCGTCAGAGATTTGGGGAAATACCCTTGTTCGTGGGTTTTCCCCATCACGGCAAAATGTGACAGAGCATTTTGAGAGGTACATACATCCCACTTGGCAATTCATACAGAAGTTTGGTCCCCGATTTTGGAGCTCAGCAATCATAATATGAGGCATTGATGTTCGTTTTCTTGAATCTCTGCTTGCTCAAAAAAGCGGATTGCCTGTAGTCCTGTAGTTCCGTGCAACGAAGAGCCGGGGGCGGATCGGCTCAGAGTCAAACCTGCCTTCAGTTTCGTTGCATTTATCTACAGAATTCGAAGGTTGCGATACAAAAGCCTGACACAAGGAGCAGACATCGGCACCCCTTTCGGGCGTCGAAAGGAGCAGCGATTGCCATCGAAAGGGACCACTTGCAAAAAATCTTGGTCTTAAGCGTATGTGCACGCGTTCTTCAAGAGTGCAAAAGAAAAAACCACCAGACCCACATCGCTTCTAAACAGAAACTATGAAGTTGACAAAAAAACCACAGATTGCGGCTCCACGAACGAATGACATGCTCAAAGGGGCCATCGACTGTCATTTCCGTGGTGCACATTGTCAAGGAGACTCTCCTGTCTGAGATCGCGTCGCGGACGCAGGGGAGATCGGCATTGCGGAAACATCGCAACGAGTTGCTAGAAATTCGGTCGCCGGATGGAATCGTCGACACGAAAACCGTCCAATTTCTTGATAAAATAATTCAGAATCAAATCATAAATACTCCTCTCAAGAATTTTGATTCTAAAAGGGGGGAATGGGTATGGTATAATGCCCCTCTTATTCTATTATATTAGAATAAATAAATGTTTTTCATAGCGTTCGGGATTGGGGTTCGCTAAACGTTTTTCGCACTGATCCACCGATACACCAATACACCGATTGCCGCGCGGTTTAGGGTTTGCTTAGGGTTCGTTTAGGGTTTGTTTAGGGTTTGTTTAGGGTTTGTTTAAGCTTTATCTAGGGTTGGTCATAGGGCACCGTAAACACAGCGATCGGCGTAACGGCGTATCGGCGTAAACACAGCGATCGGCGTATTGGCGTTTCGGCGCAAGCACAGCGATCGGCGTATTGGCGTATCGGCGTATTTTCGGTTACGGACCCCAATTTCGAATACGCTGTTATTTTTCATATTTTGAGTTTTTCCCCAAACAGGTTTACCTGTATGGGGTTCTTACTCCTTTCAAAGGGTTGCATCCCTGGGCCGCATGATTTTGCCTCTGTCTCCGGGCTCGTGTCCCACTCTGGGTGCCTTGGGCCGCATGAGTTTACACTTGTCTCCCACTTGTCTCCCACACTTGTCTCCCACTCTGGGTGCCTTGGGCCACTTGAGTTTACACTTGTCTCCCACTTGTCTCCCACTTGTCTCCTACTCTGGGTGCCTTGGGCCGCATGAGTTTACACTTGTCTCCCACACTTGTCTCCCACACTTGTCCCACTCTGGGTGCCTTGGGCCGCATGAGTTTACACTTGTCTCCCACTTGTCTCCCACNGTCTCCCACACTTGTCCCACTCTGGGTGCCTTGGGCCGCATGAGTTTACACTTGTCTCCCACTTGTCTCCCACACTTGTCTCCCACTCTGGGTGCCTTGAGCCGCATGAGTTTACACTTGTCTCCCACTTGTCTCCCACTTGTCTCCCACTCTGGGTGCCTTGGGCCGCTTGAGTTTACATTTGTCTCCCCACTCTGGGGGCCTTGGGCCACATGATTTTGCACTTGTCTCCCACTTGTCTCCCACACTTGTCTCCCACTCTGGCTGCCTTGGGCCGCATGAGTTTACACTTNCACTTGTCTCCCACTCTGGGTGCCTTGGGCTGCTTGAGTTTACACTTGTCTCCCACTTGTCTCCCACACTTGTCTCCCACTCTGGGTGCCTTGGGACGCTTGAGTTTACACTTGTCTCCCACTTGTCTCCCACTCTGGGTGCCTTGGGCCGTATAAGTTTACACTTGTCTCCCACTTGTCTCCCACACGTGTTTCCCACTCTGGGTGCCTTGGGCCGCATGAGTTTACACTTGCCTCCCACTTGTCTCCCACACTTGTCTCCCACTCTGGGTGCCTTGGGCCGCATCAGTTTACACTTGTCTCCCACTTGTCTCCCACACTTGTCTCCCACTCTGGGCGCCTGGGGCCGCATGAGTTTACACTTGTCTCCCACACTTGTCTCACACTTGTCCCACTCTGGGTGCCTTGGGCCGCATGAGTTTACACTTGTCTCCCACTTGTCTCCCACACTTGTCTCCCACTCTGGGTGCCTTGGGCCGCTTGAGGTTACACCGGTCTCCCACTTGTCTCCCACTTGTCTCCCACTCTGGGTGCCTTGGGCCGCATGAGTTTACAGTTGTGAGGGTGAACAGAGGGTGTGAACAGAGGGTGAGACCCACGGAACCCGGGCATGAGTTTACACTTGTCTCCCACTTGTCTCCCACACTTGTCTCCCACACTGGGTGCCTTGGGCCGCATGAGTTTACACTTGTCTCCCACTTGTCTCCCACACTTGTCTCCCACACTTGTCTCCCACACTTGTCTCCCACACTTGTCT